>QKQZ01050837.1:0-12506 GCA_003595255.1 Solenopsis fugax
TATACATTAACCGCAATAGATTTAAGGAAATCCTGCGCAAATTATCGATTATTTTGTCTCGCGGAAGCCGCCGACAATTCCATTGAGTTTATCGAAGTCTTAATGATCCCAGGCAAAATGTATTATCCCGCTTCTTTCCGCAATTAATGCGCTCGGTCACGTAATTTAGCGGAAACTCGACGAGTTTCGCGGATTTGTGAGCATTTATGTCCTTAACTGCACCTAACAACCGGCGGCTCGTGTTCGCCAATTGGAAACCCGTTATTTTCACTAGCGCTTTCATAGCGCGCCCCGATGCCATTTGATGAAATTTTTACGCATTCGGGGGCGGTTTGTTGACGGGGGAGATGGGCGCACGGTCGGCGTTAAAGTTAATCGGGGATGAGAACAGTTCAATAGTCGCAGTCGCGCGTCCGTACGCGGCTGGTACAACGAACGGGAGCGGTGGTCCGTTGGGGGAGAGTTGGCGGTGGTTAAATGAAACTATCCCACCGATATACCTCGTTTCTCATTGACGTCAACTGTCGCTTCCGCCGGTGGGCGAACGAGGCCGCGCGCTCGATCCAATCCGATACTCGCGAAAAAAAAAAAACACAAGAATCGCCGTAGTTTCATTGCTTAAAATATTTGGGACGTCGATGAATAAATTAAAGCTGTCGCGTGCGTGTCCGATTGTGAATTTCGATCGGGGGTGATCGACGATAACTATTCCGACAATTATGAAATTTCGCGCTAACGCGCGCGAGCACGCGGATTCGGCGGCGGGCTCGGTTTGTTTGCGCGACAATCGGGTCGCATACGCCGCGTGGAATCGTCGTTAAATACATTTGCATATCATTATAAGGGAAACGCGCGTGTTTCTCCAAACTGTTGGCGCTGTTTTTCCCACGGTGATTGATGACGCGGTTCGCCAGAGTACGAACACGCATATCCATAAGAGGCTACTACACCGACCTTATTAATTCGTCGCTCGCATTAAAAATATTATCTCTGCGCCGACAAAAATTGTATTTTCAACTTAAGAATTCCCCTTTTATTTTAGCAGTCTCTTCTAAAAGAGGCACCAAAAAGATTTTTTAATTTTCTAATTTCAAAGAAAATTCTTTTAAAGAATAAATTACCAGATATTCTTAATTATTGTAAGAATATATGATAAAATAGTAACATGGATTTTTTATAGAACTTTTTTACCATAAATATGGAAGTAATATAATTTTAAAATATTAAACCTTATTGAAACATGCTCTCTTTTTCGCCGATATCGTGAGAGTTATACATACATACATATATAATATATATTGTATATATATATATATAAACTAATAAAGAATTATATAATACAAACAATAAATTCAGAATATTAGGCTAAATTAATGAACGATAACAAATCAATAATTGATCCTAATGTTTATTATTATTGAAACATAACAATATTTAATCGCATGTTTCATCTGACTTGGCCGCAAACTTTTTAAATAAATATATCAATATAATATAGTCATTTTAAATATAAAAAACTCAAATTTATGTCCATATAATGTAATGTCAAAACGTGATGCCGAAATTACAAATATTCAAAATTTTCGCACGATGTAAAAGAATATTATCGATTTTCAAACATATTTATACAATTATGTAGCCTTTCAGAACTGTTGCTCGAAAAATTATAAATACTGATCTTTAAAAATGCATATTGTTTAAGACGATTAGATTAGTTCTTCGAGTCACTTTTTATTACCGTCCCATTCATTATTTTAATATCACAATGTTTAGAGAGTTTTGAGCTTCAAATACTACACTGCACTGGCTATATTAAATTATAAACGTATAATTGTTGCAAACGCCAAATGAAACATGGTCTGCTATAGAATATCATTGTTCAGAAGTTCGTTAGAAAGAATATATTCTTTTAGAGTTTCAAAGGATATTCTAGGAAAGAAGAATATTCTCATTTCTCTCTCCATTAAGAATATGTGTTAAGAGTGCTTGCAAAGTATATAATTCTCTTATTTCGAGGACACAGTTTCTCCAGTGTATCGTCACAATTAAATTAATACGTTAAATTTAATCTCATCTTACTTACATGTATAGCTTTATAAAAATTACCTTTGCTAATCTATCCTTTAGATTAATTTCCTTTGAAGTTAAGAAAATCCTCTTGGCAGCTCGAAGAAATTACTATATAAAAATAAAAGAGAAGTTCTTAAGCTGAGAATACATTTTTTTTTCGGTGTGCACGTGGCAAATTAATTACTTTGAAATCGCACTATAAGATTATGCAAAGCGAAAGTGGGCGCGGAATTAAAAGCAAGGGAGGAACGAACGTTTGAATGCAGACAAGCATAATCACGGCGAGCGCTTCACACGTTATTTATAAATGCCAAGTGAATAAAAGCAGGGCTGAAAGGTTTCCGATTTTACGGTTAATCCAAAAATTCTACGAGCGTCGAAATTGAAACAGCCCAAGCGGGCGGTTTAATCTACTTCAGATACGATCGCTAAATCCACGGTGCGATTTTACGGTGTCGCGCGAACACTGGCATTTTTTTTTGCTGCAGAATTCGACTGACTGGAAACGCGGCTGAGAAACGCAAAACGAGGCGTGAAATCGGTCTAAGCTACTTACGACAGCGACTTAAGCCCGTTTTGAATTCGTCCCCGAAACGCCCGGTTGTCGCGACGTCGCGCTGCTAAAACATTTCGACGCAATCCCATCCGTGATACCGGCAGTAATGGCGAGGGCCTCTATAATGACGGACTTAAATCCCTTTTAGATCTCGGGAGTCGAGTGCGTCACTTCAACGGGGCCCCGATTAAAAAATTCTATGACTACTGCACGATCAAGCGCGGCGCGCTGAACTCGAAAGCGGATTAAGCTCGTTTTGAACGTGGCTTACATCAGTTCAACGTTCCACGGTTTATCGATCTCCGACAGGGATGTGTTAAGCCGCGAAAGGTATATCTGTACGCGATATCCCGTAATACGGCGTAGTAACGCCCCGGCTTCTATTTTCCTGTTTATTCGTAAATATGAATGCCTTTGCAAAAATGACTCCGCAACGTTATCGATATCACATTCAATCTTCGCCGATCGACAAATCTGTATTAACCTTTCCGCATACGTGATGGCAGTATTAATTTTAATTGTAGCTCATCAACATATAATTCTGCTATTCTGTTCGGAAGTCTATTTAACTCTAAATTTATTTTATTTCCTTACTAATATTTAATTTAAAACTTTTTCTCTTGTAGTTTGTGACTTTGTCTGTTAATGTAAGGTTTCTTTTCTAAATAATATTTACAGAGCTTTTTTATTATTATATAAACGTATTGTATAGTATAATACACGAAAAGAATGGTTTTTTATTAAAATATTTAAAAATTTTGCGGGATACAAATTTGAAAATAATTTTATATCATCAGAATAATTATGTAGGTTGCTTAAGCTGATTGCTAGAATATCAAAATTTTTTTGCACCATTGCTCATCACGTTTGAACATTCTTCGTAATTATTTTGATGATCCAGCAGAATTATTTTCAAATTTATATCCAGCTAAACTTTTAGATACTTCAGTAAAAAAGAAAATGTTCTTGTACGATCGTACAGTAAATTTGAACAACAGGGTTAAGAATACCAATCTATATTAATTTTCTTTTAATCTCGTCATTAGAAAGTTTTACAACTTACTTATGAAATTCAATGTGAACTATATACAACCACCCCAAAACCAATTATTGTACACGGAAAGAATGGTTTTGCTACAGTATCTAAAATTTTAGCTAAATACAGATCTGAAAATTATTTTTTTTAAGCTAACAAAATAATTATTTTTGGACTCTCAAACTGATTGTTAGAATGTCAAAATTTTTTACAGCATTGCTCATTATCCTTGAACGTCCGTCATAATTATTTTGATGATCCAATAAAGTTATTTTCAGATCTGTATCCAGCTAAATGTTTAGATATTTCGGCAAAATCGTTCTTTCCGTGTACAGCTTTCTCATAGCCATGTAAACTAATAAGTCGCTCCATAATTCGTGGCTCATAAAAATGTCCTGCGCGGTTAAAAACCTTGGCTTTTGTTCGTGCCAAAATCGCTTGATACCAAGGATGCAAAGAAATAAGGGTTGAAAGTGTGTTTGATGGGGTGGGGGAGGGAGGGAGACGGTCGACGGATTAAACGACAAGCGTGGCGGAGTTATCTGCCTGGCTAAGCCCGAAATCTCCCTCATAAAAGTGGTAAGAACCGTTGTTTGGGAAACAATGGTGGCACGGAGATCGGCAAAAGTTCGCTCCGAAGGTGGGAAGGAGGAGGGGTGGATGAAGGGCTTCGAGAACGGAGGAGGAGGAGGAGGAGGGCCGAGAAGCAAACGCGAGAGAGGGATAAGAGTGAAACGCGGAGGGCGGCGGCTTCCGGTTCTAACCCCCGCGAAAGCCGTCCAATAAATATCACCGCTCGTTATTAGCGTTTTAATTCAGCCCACCAACGGTAACTTAATCCGCGCTTCTAGCGGCGCGGAATCGGAAAAACGTCGGCCGGCTCCGCGCCGGCCACGGCAAAATTCGTACCATAAATAATGAAATAATACCGCGTCATCGTTTGTAACGTCGCTACCCGCCCGTGCCTCCTCTTGCACGCTACTGCACTCGCTCATCAATTATCGGTCGCTGGAATGGCGACTTCGGCCGCGTCACTATTATCGCGTCTATTTTTTTTTTAGTCCCAGGTGCCCGACTTCTTAATTAAGCCCTTGTCAATCCGGCTGCCGTGCCAGATTTCTACGTTGCGCACAAATAACGTAGATAAATTCTAAGAAAAGGGGAGCTTCTTAGTCCTTTTATAAAATTATTTTGACATTTCGCGTTGTGTACGTTTGTATCGCATATATATTGCAACGTGTGTAGTCGATTTTCCATTTTATTTTAAGAACAAAAAGTTTTTGTAAATATGTCCGCTGTTTATTGTGGAGATCTCCGCAAATTTTCATTAAAGCATAAAACGTAAAATATATGCATATGATTATTTTGTTTAAATTTTTATTTTAAAATTATAGAAACGATAAGCGTACTTTTATTTCGTCAACGTTGGATTATTTCTCCGTAAAGTCGCAGCTTTAACGTTTCAGTGTGTAGGAGCGAAATTCCTAGGGACGTCAATTAAATCGCATGACGTTGACTGGGATTAAATCAATTCCACGGAAGTTGCGATGCCTATGCTCGCGAGAGAACATTGTCGTTCGGGCGGACGGCCATCGGGGGAACCGCGCGTCATTTTCTCCGCTCGTGATCGCGAGCTCTTTTTGCGAACGGCGAGTGAAAAGGGCGGAGTGCGCGGGTAGAGAGGATAAGGGCGTCGTTTGTCACGACGAGAGACGTCTCCGGTGGAACTTCCGGAAGAAAACAATTAGATGACCTCTCGACGCCGGCGCCGAGCCACGGCGAATGATTTTATCGACATCTTCTTTTACGGAAACGTGACAGACCGGAACGAGATACGGGGCAGATGGTATGGACGCGTAAAGATCGAAAGCTTCATTTCGATCGAAAGTTGCATTAATTAGCGTCACAGGACTTTCTTACGCATTCGTAACACCATGATACATTGTCATATTTTGTCATAAAATCTTTAAAACGAAATATCAACAAAATATCAGAAATATTAAATATATACAATAGAAAAAAAATTAGTATCTTCAACAAAAACTGTTCAGTTTTAAATATTTTTGAGCAACAATCAGATATATTGTTTTATATAATAAAAAATTTAGTTGTACTGCAGTATAAACAAATATTTTTTATTTACGTGTATTTCGCAGAAACAACTAAATTTTTAAAACAAAAATTAGTAAACTTGTTAACTATTGAAAACTGAAATATAAAAATTATTGACTGCTATAAAAAAAATGTTTCGACTGAACAGCTTTTGTTAAAGACACTAAATTTTTTTCTGATGTACGTGAAAATAATTGAAACAATAATAATAAATATGAAATTGTTATATGCAGCGGTAAGTCAAGTACTATCAAATTCCTTATATCAGAAAGGATATTTTATAACAGAAGATCACATTGACTCGGATAAAGAAAATGCCCTGAATATTAATCGGCAAAGAAAATAAAACGTATGAAAAAGAGAATATCCTTGTCCCTGCATTTATGCAAATTGACTCTCTGACAATGTCCGCAGGTAAAATGCGAACCACCTCGAAAAACGTACGTCGTGTCCAATGCCCTCTCATATTATTCCCAATTTTTTTTACATCGTTTTACGTTTTCTACTCTTCACGCCTTTTCCCACGTTCTTTCTACTTCTTTCTCTTTGTCTCTCATTGAGCCACGCTAGAATCAGTCTTCGTTCCATTGAACACCATCGAAAAAAGCATCGAGACTCGTTCGACAATTTTCCACTCTGAAAAGAGCTTTCTCGGACCCGTTAAAAAAAAAAAAAAACGAGAAATCGCGAAATGCACCATTCATGCCAGCTTTTATGCAGCAAATATGGATACCTAAACATCGATGAGATTTGATAGACTGTTAGAACTAGATTAATATTACACAATTACATGTTTCCCAATCTTTGTTCTTGAAATTAATATCCCTAAGGTATTGAAATTTTTTTTATACATTCAATGTTATGTACACAGAGGAAAAAATTTCATTGGAATTAGTATTCCTATTTATTTGACTGAAAGTTGTTTCATTGAAATAACATATGTTTGTAAAAAACATTATTTGTTTNTGAAATAACATATGTTTGTAAAAAACATTATTTGTTTGAATAAAAATATTGTTGTTTCATTCAAACATCTATTATTTGATGAAAATAACATTATTATTAATCATATTTATTGATTCAAACATTGGTTTCCAAATAAATTTGTTTGAATATAATAAAATTTATTAAGTCCAAAGAAATCGTTTTCTCTGTATAATTTGGTTTTCTATGAAAAAAAGGCTTTTACAATAGACAATTCTGCTCTCCCTTTTCCATCCCACATAAATAAAGCAGCAGCGAATTCACTCTATGTTTCACTGAATTTATATTTTATATTAATGTCTTTATTTTCACGTCACGATATAATACTAAAATTTTAGTTTATTACCCGTTTAATTGATATTTGATGGAAAAAAACATTAAATATTTAAATCCATAAATATTTAAAAAATGAAATTATAATGAATTTAAAAAATGCAAATACGCGTCTATATAATTAAATCATGGAAGCTAATATTCGGTTACTTTAATTAATATTCCGTCACATTCCATTTCACGCTGGATGCAAACTCTCAAGCACAATATCAATATGCTTTAGTGCATATTTATGTAACAGTGCTTCGCACCGTTAATGGCAGAACGAAGCTTACGACCTAATTAATTAATTTCCATGTTAACGTCGATGCTGATTTAAATCCGATCGCCAAAACGGTAGGCGTACGAGCATGTTAAAATATGGAAAATTGTAAAGTCGTATCCATCGAAATCGCGCTGCAAATACGTTTAAATGAGATAAATTTAATTATCCCCAAGCGTCACGTATCACTTGGCGTACAAACTCGGTATATGTTAATAGAATTGAGAATGCACACATGACAATTTTATTAAAAAAGATACAGAAACTAGAAAGGAAGGTTACCATTACTATAACGTAATAAATTGTCATATTGTTAACGCAAATATAGAGTCGAATATAGTCTGATAAAAATTGATACATTTATGGCATATTAAATGTTATATAAATAAATAGGTTTAGGTGTAGTAACTAGTTAAAAAGATAAATAATAAAATTAAAAAGTTAATAATATTTAATTTAATTTAGTTAATTTCAAATGAATTAATTTTTAACTTCAATTAGTTGTTTTTAAAATACATAATTTTTTACTTATTAACTTTGTTTCTAAGTTGAAAATTTACTTATGTAAAAAAATTATAAAAGAAAAAAATAGCTATATAAAAAAAACAGCATTTCCTTGTTATTTCATATAAATTTAACCCTCAACTACACTAATCAAATCTCACTTACACAACTACACCCAAGAGGGTAATTTTGTACCCAAATTTTGATAAGAGTTTTAACTGAAATGAAATTTAAAAACTTGGTGTTTTTTTTTTGTGTGATGTAAAAAACATTCTGAAGCTGAAAGATAATCATTTATTGCAAATGTAACAGAAAGTTTGTAAGGCTTTAAAAAGTAACAAAAGTAAACATTTTTTTCTAATTTTTAAAAACTTTGGAATACTTTTTTAAATTATTAAATAATAAATATTATATTATTCAATACTTAACTAATAACTAAATAAATAAATAACAAATAAATGTGCCATACGGAGAAATATTTGCGTAATTGTTTGCGATGAGATACATCCTGTCAGTATAGTTAAGGGTTAATTTACAAATTAAATATTAAATTTATTTGATGATTCATTTCTAATTGTTTTGTTATTTAGAGTAATCTAATTTTTAAAAATTACAACATCCTAATTTAATAATAAATGAAGCTTTTTAAAATAAACTTTTAATTTATTTTAAGTTAGTTTAATTTAACTGCAACTTTTGATTAACAATAAGTTAGTTTTTCGTTCATGCAACTTTTAATGTAATTAAATTTATTTTAAAAGTCATTAATTTAATGTATTTTTAAAAAAATATAAACTTATCAAATTCTGCAAATAAATATTATAGATTTAAAACTTATTTTCAACTAAGTAATAACTAAATAACAAAATATTGGAAGACCAATATACGAAACGCGGTTTTTATAATTATGCCGAAATGAAAGTAAAGCAAATCTCATCTCGCATACGACTGAATTACATGAAACGTAAATTGCAGTTGCTTGCAAATTCTACAAACATAGTTAAGTGGATTCACTAAATCTCTGGGTGTGATAGCACAAACTTACCGCACAATTCGAGGCTTGTTAGCACGTATAACGCAGTGTCGTTTCACGCGCGAAGTGAGGGATCGCGGGCATTCATCCGCCCAGCTAACCCGCGATGGATGTTTTTAATTTTAAACGCGACACGTTTGTTGCCAGTGTCTGTTATTTTCATAAGCGACTTTTAAAACGTATGCCGCGCGCCGACCGCAGTTGTCATATTTTTATTCGTAATCCGACATTGCGTCTGTGTTTTTCGGACGTTAATTACAGTAGGAAGCAGACTGTCTGTCGGTGACGCTGTTGTGCGTAACGATCGCGCATGTAAAAAATAAAAAAAAATCCGCGGCACGCTTCCTCCTACTGCCAACGCATTTTTCTTTCATAATTTGAGATCTTTTTACTGTATTTTTCCTCTTGGCAATATTTGCGATCGTGAAATATAGGATCAGACTGCATGATTCGATATTTCGCGTTTCAACGCACCATGAACTCTGATAACGAAACTTATTAAGTATCGGTCCTTTTTTTCTTTATTTTGACTGTTTTCACTGACTATTATTACTGTTCGACGAATTCTCATCAGCTTGTAAATTGTCGTTAATTAATTGCAATTGAATACATTTTCAAAACGCAAATAAATGTGCAAAATTCTTGTTAAAATAAATTACATCATTAAACAAAATTTTCATTAACGTAAACCAAATAAATCGAGACCCGAAATTCTTGATTAAGGATAAGAATTTTATTTACATTTTGTAATAACAAATGTAAATTGCAATATTTATTTCTCTTAATTTATCAGCGGCTTGATACAACCGGACCAATTTGGTTATTTGGTACATTTTTTCTTGATGTATCAGATAAATTTTTAATATTTGTCACAAGAAATATAAAGTAATCTTCATTTAATATTTTTCAGCATTTATCAATTATACATCAATTATCAAACAGATTTATCTTTCAAACTTGACTGAGCGCGAGCTACCTTTCGTTTCAACTTATAGTTAGAATGCAAACGTTATTAATTAAATTACACAAGTATGATAAAATCATCAGATAATAAACACGATATTGATGCCGCCAATTACATTAATAACATCGTTCATTAAAATTCTCCAATACTAAAGCGTATTTATTTCACAAATGAAAGGCACCAATCACATCAAAATATTGCTTTTCAAAGTCGAACGGTAATCCGAGACTTGTTTCAATATTATAATAAATATTTTGATTATGCGATCATATGAATGTTTGCAACTCTGGCATGCAACGAAAGCGGCAAATAAAATGAGATATATCAATTACATATTCGATCACTACGTGCTCTCAGAAATTGTCAGCTCTATTTCATCTCCAATCGTCATTGAAACTACCGTCGATTCGCACAAAAAACCACCAACCATCTCTTAGATTTATGTGGCGCTTACGCGGCCGCATGGATGCTGACGTGGATCGTTTCTAAAAGGCGAGAACTTCTTTTCAGAAGCGCCGCTTCTGAGTAACCGGACAGTTTCACATTTCGCGATAAAAGTTTCGTAAACGGCGACGACGTACCCGTCCGACGTTGGCAAACGAAAAGGAGCTCTACGCTGCATTTCCACCGGTTTCGGTGTCGACTTCGGTTGTACCGGGAAGTTGTTACTGGCTGTACTTTGCGAGCAGTGCTTTCCCTATCGTTTGCAGCTGCGGCGAGAAGGGCAACCTAGCTATTGTACATCCTTGGAAGCAATATGTACCACTTCACGCGAAGTGGAGATATAGGGATAATAATTTACGCGTGTCATTGCGGAGTTTCAGTGCTAAAAACGGCAAAAGGGGATGTCTTATATGCATGAAAAGAATGGTTTTACCGAAGAACATTATTAAAGAATTTAGCCAGTTACACTAAGAGAAATATTTGGTGAGATAGACCAAACACATTCATTTAGTTAAATGGTGATCAAATAAATTTTTAATAATTATAAGTAATTATAATTAATAATTATAATTATTAAACATGTAGTTGTTTTGATAAAACAATCTGTAGCCTTAATCAAACAATTGTTTTTACACAACTTATAACCAAATGGTTCATAAAATTTAATTAACAATAAGTTTGGGGGGATCAGTAACAATAAAATTCATTTGATCACTATTTAATTAAACGTTTAATTAATATTTCTCTCAATGTACAGACTTAAAAATAATTTTGTAGAACATTAAAATAATTATAAAAGTATAACGTATGATGATAATGCTGCAAAAGTTTTGACATTCTCTCAATCAGCTTTTGAATGTTCTACATAATGATTTTGATAATCAAACAAAATTATTTTCAGATCTGTATCTAGCTAAATTTTTAGACTTCAGTAAAACTGTTTTCTTTTCGTACATTTCATAAAAAAATATATATAGATCTTTCACAAATTATTTGAGATACTGAAAAGAGACTATTGAATATTGACGTTTTACGGTAAATTCTATTAACTTTTTACATTTGTAGTACTTGCAACTGACAAATTGTTCATCTTCAGCATTCTGTAATATGAGCTATCAAATCAATGTTCAATAGGCAATTATTTCGATAGTGAATAAATCGACCATGAATTAATTTGGAATCAATGTTCTATGGTTAAATAAACAAGTTCAAATGCGAAAACTATTTGTCTCGTTTTACTTCTGTTATATACTTCATAAAAAAATTTTTTTTAACTGACATGAAATTCTATTTCGTAAAAATAGATTAAAAGGTATTTCACTTTCAGAAAGGACAAACCATTTTTCAAAGTAGAAAAGGCAATTGAGGTTCAAATTATTCTTTCTCACATGTATGTTAAATGTATGAGTAAATTAACATCAAGAACCTATTCAAAAGCGTAATCAATCGATTGCCATGCCATTTGCAAATATAATTTCGATGTTTCACGCTAAGGGCAATTCCCTTGTTCATGTAATTACAGAAATTACCGAATTGTATAATCAATCGCTAATTCAATCGCGTAATTTTGCGGTCGACTTGTAAGGCTGCAGTTGCCATTGTTGCAGAATCTTCACTCGTTTCGAACAGCAAAACTAGAAGCTACACATTTCCACGTAAACTCTCGCATGTCCTCCCAATCCATCCTCACGTTTTTCCACCTTGCGCGCATTTCACGTATGTAGCAGCACGTGAAAGGCAAAAAGTTTCTTCTAAACGCAAAGTGATCTCTCACCTTTGAAATACCTGGCAACATTCCATCCGTGCCACCTACCTACACTTGCTTCACTTTCTCTCTCTCTCCTGCGTTTTTCACCCTCTCGCGCTTCTCTCCTTTTTCTTTTCTCCGCCAGAGCGACACAATGGAAAAGGGAACATTTGTTTAGAAAACGCCCTGGCAGTCCACTGTAATCTTAATGAAAAAAGCTCCCTTTCTTTTGAACGCTTGAAAGACTTTTCGTAATTAAAATCCCCGCTGAATTTTTTAAGAGTACTTAAGAATTAGCTATTCAGATGCAGTGTGGTATAATGGACATGTTGTCGTGCCATTGTTACGTTATTTTTATCTTTCCGCGGCAACTACCATTGGTAAGGTGGTGTTCACAATTAATGTTAACCCTTAAACACGTAAGTGGGTCAGAGAGACCCCATATGAAACTTCGAACGCTT
>QKQZ01050838.1:0-19972 GCA_003595255.1 Solenopsis fugax
TATATATATATATATATATATATCTTGTTTTATTATTTAATTTTCTTGATCCAGGGCAACGAATATATTTACAAACCACACTGGGGAGAGCAATTAGTAGGTAAACACCGACCTGTTGTTGCTATCCTTGATACGACGATGGACACCATTACAGTTTCATCTGGAATACCAGATGAACTATCTTCCGGTCAAGTGATCTGGACGAAAGATCAGGATATAATCGGGGTTGCTTGGAAACATGAGCCAATATACTTGGGCCTTACTGCGTGTACTAACAGATACTCTTGGATATTTTTATTGAAAAATGGAGAATATCGTAAGAAACATTTAAATTATTAGTATAGAAGATATTTATGTAAAGAAGATATTAAGTAAAGAAGATGTATATAAAATATATATGAAATAGCAAAAAAAATAACTTCTTTTGTGCAGGAAAATTGTCTGATGATGGATGTGCAGTGCACAGTCCTAGAATCAGTCCTGATGGAAATTATCTCGTGTGGTTGCAGAGGGAAACAGGTGCTGTGCCACATCATAATGTGCACAAGCTTGTATTGCGAGATTTGAGAATGGAAAAAGATCATGTAATGTTATATTAAAACTAAAGATTTAATTAATTTAATTAATTATAAGTAATAATACAATAATATTACATTAGAATTAGAATTAATAAATAATAAGTATGATTAGGATCGATAAACTTGTCAAACATATGAAGAAAACCTATATCGATCTTGCAGTTTGCGTGCCTTTTAATCGAATTGAAGATACTTGTATAGAATGTACGGAGATTTAGGTTTGAATCCTAGCTAAGGTATTATTTTTCACAATAAATTCTGTACAGTGTTTTAAGATGTATATGAGCATCAGTATTATTAAATTGCTCGTCAATTTAATTTGTGACATAGTGTGTCCGGTTTCAGCTTATTTACACAAAAATTATTATTAAGTACCAAGATTCATCGCAGATTACTGCAAGACCGATATTGGCTTTTCTCGTATTTATATAATTAATAATATATATAGATTTTTAATTAATTAAATTAAATTATTAAATTTTATTATTAATTATTATCAAAAATTAAATAGAAATACGTTTAATATTCTGAATTATTAAATTGTTTCGTTTTATATCTAGACTATCGAGATTGTGGAAGCAGTGCAAACGAATAAAACAATTAATCACAGCAAGCAATTTTATGGAATATATGGTCGTTTACCTCGTCGTTGTTGGAGTGATGATTCTCAGTACTTATTTTTCAGTACTCCACAAAAGAACAATATCGTCTCATATATCGTAAATATAAGTAAGATAGTAAACTTTTATCAATTAGACTATAATTTAACATATTAATATACTTCTTGCTATTTAAAAGAATAATAAATTATCTTTGCAGATACAAAAGATATTACTGAGATAAAAAATGATAAAAGCAGTCTTTCTGTACTGGATGTAAAGGGGAATGTGATTGCGTTTCTAAACACTTCTTTATTGCAACCTACTAGCCTTATGGTAGGTCGTTTTGAAAATGAAGCAGCAAATAGTGGCGATATCCCCAAGATTGCACTTACAACTCCAATGAAAATTCCTGGTTTCGAAGAAATAATGTATGAGCAAAATGAATATAGTTACAATAATGACGACAACATAAGTAAGTCTATCATGTTATTATTTGCACAATTTTTTTTATGCATCTATTTGAATGTTCTTCAATTTTCAGAGCAATTCAATTATATTTATTTCGGTCGAAAAAGTGGTAAAGTTCAGTCAGTACCTTTTATAGTTATACCACATGGAGGACCTCATAGCAGTTTTGCAAACACATTTTCTCTAGAGTCTGCTTTCTTTATATTAGCAGGTAATTGATTAATTATACATTTGTTTTTGCATAACATTTGAAACAAATTAATTGAATTCAAATCCACTTTAGCAAAATAATAGGAATCACAAGAAGTCAAAGAACGAACAATTAATAAGATCAATAAAAATTAACGAGTAAGATAAACAATAAAAAGTTTTTATTCAAACGTTCAATAATAATATAAGACGATTTCGACTTTATTCAGTCATCATTAGTCGCAATTAAAAAATAGATTAATGATATATCAAAATTACTAATAAATTAAGACATTAAAAACGACGTGTAAAACGTTGGATAAAATAGATAAAAGAAAAAATAGTCACATTAAAGGTGATATATATAATATAGATGGATAAAATAAAATTAAGACATAATAAAAAATCATGAACTTCATTTTTATTGCGTTAACTTTCCATGAAAGTGTATCTCATTTTGTCTTAATTTTTTTTGTGTCATATTTATATTATTTTTACATCTGATATTTAAAGCGAATTTTTCTTCTTTTTTTTAAATCTATTTTATCTAACGTCTCATTATCATTTATAATATCTTAATTTATTATTTATTTTCGTATACTGTTGATCTATTTTTTAATTACAGCTGATAATGACTGACAATGAGTAAATTCGAAATCGTCTTTTTTATTATTGAACGTGTGACTAAAAACTTTTTACAATAATTTATATATTATATATGTATATGTGTATATACATGTAAACATATATACATATACATATGCATAGACGTATATATACAAAAAAGATTGTGATGGGTATGACAAAAGGCCGAGGAAGGCCAATGAACAATCGTAGCAAGATTTTAATGCCCAATAATATTTTTTATGTGATTTTATATACATTTTCTAGTTCTTCAAACTATACATCGTTACTTTTGAAATCTTGAAATTGTTCTTAAATTGAACAAGAATATTAATAGTAAAAAAAATTATTTTTTATCTAACTGATTACTCATTCTTTCACCTCTCTCTTTCGTGCTTCCTAATATTTAGAAATTTTACTATACTAATTCTGCATAATTCAGGTTTCGCGGTAGTGCTAGTGAACTATCGTGGCTCCACGGGGATGGGCAGCGCGACAGTAGAGTATCTTCAAGGAAAAGTCGGAAATGTGGATGTGAAGGATTGTATAACTGCTACACAGGAAACGATCAAGAAATATTCCTGGCTCGACTCTAAACGCATAGGTCTTTGCGGCGGATCTCACGGTGGATTCTTGGTAGCACATTTAAGTGGACAAGCTCCAGTAAGCAAATCTAACAATAATTTTTTACAATCCAATCCATTAATTTGAATATTGTAAAAGCCATTTTTTTTACATTTTAGGATCTGTTCAAAGCGGTAGTTGCTAAAAATCCAGTAATCGATATCTCCACCATGTTCGGTACATCCGACATTCCAGACTGGTAAAGAAACACTCAACTAAACGATATTCCTCACGTCCTTTCAATTATTCAATCCCGTATTTGTATTTCAGTCGCAATGCTGTGACTAAGGAAGAGAAAATAGCGTATCTTCGTAATGTGTAAGCTTAATCGTTATCTCAAATGTACCAATATTTGCGACTAGTCTAAGCTTGACTGAAATACATAGTCTTTTTTTGTCTAAATATACATAAATTATTTGTGATGAGGATGTTCACAAACGTATTTGTATTTGCATCAAGTTTTTATTCACATTAATGTGATCTAACTTTTTATTGCAGGTGCGGTGTGGAGGCAGGTCTTCTTTACAATATTATTACCGGTCCTTGGCCCGAACACATCGACATGCTCGTAAAGATGAGGAAATGCTCACCCATCATGCACGTAGATAAAGTCAAGGCACCGACCTTGATCTGTATTGGAACGAAGGATTTGCGAGTACCATCCTCTCAAGGAACAATGTGGTACAATCGGCTCAAAATTAACAAAGTGAAAACTAAGTAAGTTGGCAATCATGTTTATACTAAACGTGGAGAACATGAAGAAACTTGCGTCGTTATTAAAAGATTCAATTTCCTGTTACAGAATGCTCGTGTACGATGACAATCATCAACTGTCAACTGCATCAGCTGAGATCGATCACATTATCAACAACTGTCTTTGGTTACTGGAGCATACATCTAAAGAACCTTAAGACAAAAAAATAAATTGCAGCATTTGGTTATGTGTGTATATACATATACATAGATCTTTATTATCACAAATTGAATATTTACAACTTTATTACATACATTTTATAAAGAGATTTACATAACATTCAATCTCCAAAAATATACGCACAAGTCTAAGATTTGTATACATTCTATAAAATTTTTATGCTTTATATACGTACAAAAATTATATACATATATATAACATATATGTGTATATATAAGTCGCGCATACTCAAGTAAAGCGGTCCCTAGACGTCAATATGTTGTACAATAATCTTTTGAACAATTCAAAACAAACTTAATATAGCCTTCAGACGATCCATAATATTGTGCAATAAATATTGAATATCTGGGGATTACTTAAGGCGTAACATCAAAGTATGTTACAATACAGCAAGTTCATGTAACATTTGTTTCGCGATTGATTGTCTATGAACACAATAAATCAGATTTTTTTTGTTTCGAGACAGACATCGTTACATCAAATATTGTCGCAAATAACACAATGTATTATAACTTAAATGTAAAAAACTAATAGATGTAAAGCTGATAAGATACAGCTTTAAATTTAAAGTATTTCAAAAATACGTTAATTAATTTTAATATGGAAAGTTATAATATTTACTAACAAAAGAAAATCCAGGTATGTTCTACAAGTAGTACATAGTAGTACATACTTACAATTTGTACATTACTGACCGTGCCGTCTCATTAGTCCTATCTAATTTTTGTATTATTAAATGTCGAGAGTCCAATGTTATTACATTCATGAGTTATTACATCAAATTCTATATCTTTGTATCAAACTTTCCAAAATCCGCAAAATACATATACCTGGATCTTCTCTTGTAAGAAGCTATTCTTAGACCTTTGTTTTGTGCTGTTATCGATGAACGAAAATGTCGTGTATTATTTCTTTAATATTTGTTAGAAAATAATACAAAACGTAGAAATTCACATTTAAAATTCCTGTTTTCTAATTGTAGCCATAAGTTCATAAATCAGAAGTGAAACTCGTCATACAAATTTTTTTCTTGCAATAAGCTATTGAACACTAGCAGTGGTGTATGGAAAATCTAATTTATTTTAGCGTATATTGGAAAAAAAATTATATAGTTCCTCATTTCTGATGTAGTAAGGCAATAAAATTGCAATGAGAAAACAGGAAATTTTAAAATTATACACCTATAATAGGGTGTTCACTACCGGAAAAAACCGAGAAAACCTGGAATTTTCAGAGAACTTATTTTTTTATCCTTGAAAATTATGGATTTTCATGAGATTTTATTAATACTTTAGAAAATTTTTAGAAAACTTTTAAATTTAAATTCTATCTTTTTAACAAAATTATTTCTTGACCATTTTTCTTGATAATGCAAAATCAATTAGCAATAAATATGGCATACACGTTCACGTACATTTTCTTGTAACCCGCGTAACCCTGTATAATAGTTTTTATAAGAAAACTAGCGACAATACATCGTTTTAAATTGGCATTGTGTGTTTAATTACTTTTCGAATTCTGGTACTTCTGATGAGCTAAATTCGTGTATTGCGGACGTTACATGCCATGTTTATATTATCTCTTTGTGATTATATGATTAAAGAATATTAAAAGATATATGATAAAATAAATTTATTTCAAAACTGCATTAAAAAATTCTCTGACATGGAATTTTGAATAAAATTCCTGGAAAATCCGAGATTTCTCAGGGAATTTTTTTACAAAATTTGAGTAAACACTCTGATATAAGAAAACTTTAAAACTTTATACATAAGTAAAAAAAACTTTAATACATAAGTAAAAAAAAACTTAACTGAGCTACCTATTTACCGCTGCATTTCGCATAATCTCACTAATATACAGAAAGAAACAACGAATATGTGTTAATATGACAGTACTGCATATAAATGTACTGTATGCAGGGGTGCATTTAGATATGGACGGTGGATGAGCAGCATTGGATGCTCCGATAGTAAGGAATTACTTTGGTCAAAATGATTGAAATCGATGCATGCAATAATTCGTTGATTTAACACTATCTTCATCCATTATCAAAGAACGGACGAAGAACATAGTGTCGTGTAGCTTCGTATCTCAGTCATAACTGACTTATTTATAGCATTAATAGCGTTCTAAAGCTGCAAGTTTAACTTACGCTGCCAGGAAATAACGATTATAGAATCGAAACTGGCGCATGCAGCTTTCATTAATTTATTAGAGTTTTTTTTCATAATAAAATCCTGCTTGCACTTTGCAGAACAGTGTACGCGTAGAGGAAGATCGATCTAATTATGTCACTAGGCGTGCGACAACGCAGCGTCTAATTAAAACATTAGACGGTATGTTTAATGCGTTTAGTTCATACTCGGATGCGATAATTTACGATCTGGCAGGATTACTCTGTTCGGGGAACAACGAGTCGTAACTGGGTGGCAGATCCTTGTCCGCGACAGGTGAGGACACGGCAACCTCCAACATAGGGGCTGTTGGCACCGCGCGATTGGATCCCTGACCCGTGTCCGCATCCGGCAAAGAAACGGGTCGTGAGCATACGTTCGGACCGGCACAGTCTGACGACCAGCACAACTTTTGCGATTTCTTACAGATCCACAGACACATAACGAAAATAATGAAACAGAGAATCATAGTGGTGACCGCTCCTACAGTGACTTTAGTGGCGGTATCGTCCTTAGGATGCCGATCATTGACCGCACAATTCTCCTCGTCGGAACATATGCCGAAAGGACAATTGTAGACCTTGTCGCATAGGTACTCCTTCCGTATACAACTGTTATTTCCAACCAACTTGTATTGGTCGGGATCTACCTGATTGCAATCTGCAAATGAGTTATCGATAAGATAATATATCTATGATCCACGTTTGTTACATTTTATACCAGAGTCTAATTTATAATAATTTACTTGGCTTACATTGTCTACATGGAAAAGATTCGTGTTAACATAAACAATACGTAAATAATCCATATAGACGTAAAATTTTTAAATGCACAACACAACCCTGTTTAATATAAATGCGTTAAAAAACGTACTTTTATATGGGGTGTAAGCTATAACAAGGTCCAGGTTCTGATGCGACGGTGCTTTGGAAATGAATATTTCGGTTTCTATTGTGGCAAACTCCGGATGCCATGGTTTCCGTTGTTTAATGGGATCGTATTCTGCATACATATCATAATTATATAATCGGCTATCACTTGCTTTACCCGAATTGTCATCAGGCTCAGGAACCGGAAGATACGTTGTTTCGCTGCGATCTATCTCCCCACAGAATTTCTTCGTATAGTGACCGTCGCTTCTCTTGAACTAATATGAAACAATAATTATTGTTATTATTATTAAGAATTTTTCTAATTTTAAGAATTAAAAAAGATAGAAAGTAACATCAGATAGCAATGTATTGCTGGAATATTCCCAATTATATCATATGTTGCTCTCAGAATTGCAGCTTACATTTGTTAATAAATTGATGCCTTTACGATATGATAATTTTAAATAGCAATTTGCCAACAACATGCTGACAACTTTGAAAATGTCATCAAATAAAAGAGAAATCATCTCAAAGCTTGCTTTTTTGTCATCACAACATAAAGACGAACCATTTCTACATTGTATTGTGTGATGAAAAATGGAATCTTTCCAGCAATTGCAAGTGTGATACAATGATATAATGATTGGATAAAGATAAAGTGTCGAAACATAGTCCAAAACTAAATATTCACCAAAAAAATAATATCTAATGACTGTTTGGTGGTTCAGTGCTAGTATTATTCTCTATAGCTTTATGAAACTTGGTCAATTGATTACAACAGATTGAACGAAATGATGAGGAAACTGGGAATTTGTGATTAATCAGCCAAGATTAGTCAACAAAGACAGGCCAATCCTCTTGCAAGATAACACTCAATCACATATCCCACAAATAACGCTGCTCAAATTATAAGAACTGGACTCAGAAACTCTATCACCCACTTGTATTCATCAGACCTTGCACTTTTTTTCATTGCATTGAACCATTTGCAAGGAAAAATATTCAATTCTCAACAAGCTGACATTGTGAACTCACTTCTTTGCTGTCGGTATAAACAAGCCATTGTTAAGATAACAAAACTGTGTCCATAGTTTAGGCATATACTCTGATTAATTGTACTGCTTCTTGTTTGAGATATAATATATCAAACTTTTTATTCGAAATTGGACATTTCATATTTAATGACCTATATAAAGTCATCAGCATCATAAGTAATCATCCTTTAAGAAAATCAATTAATAAAGTGTTTTAATGACCTGATTACTAATACCAGATATTTCATCAGTTTATTGAAACTCTTTATCAGTTCTTTTTAAGGGAGAGATTCGCGCGTTTTTACTTACAAGCGCTTTATTACCTGATTACGTCTTATTACAAGTTAAACCGTGATTAAAATTAATCAATATTGATGCAAAATTAGACATAAATGTAATTTAACCACTTACTCGTACGTAATCGATACACTGATCGCCCTCACGGCGAAAGAGCATCTTCTGAATAACCGCGAAAAGGCCCTCGTCCTTGCTGGTCCTAAAGACAAATGTGCAGTTGCGATTGGCCTTGACATCCCAATAATCAAACATATGACGCGGGGCGATAATTGCCGCGGCACCGTTGCGCAAGTCGTGCGTATGCTTTTTATTTAGGGGATGACAAATTCTCTCGTTCTCGAGGCGGTCTACAGAACAAAACAGTATTGTCAGGTTATAAATATTTACAATAAATATAACCAAAAATTAATGTATTATAAATCAACTCCTAAAAATATTATAATTTTTATATTTTTCTTTCCTAAAAATTCCTTTCTTTTTTAAGTTACATAATAATAAAATTCAAAATTGGAGTTAATCCCCCAACCTAGCGACTCTGGAACGAGAACGTAGAAGTGAGGTTAAGCGACTGAGGTTAACTGGCGAGAAGGAAAAGGAAAGAGTTCTCTGCTGGCTAACTTGGACTTACACTCGTTGTAATACTTATAATTGACGTAACGCGCGCACGAGCACAGGTGCGCGATCACGATCAGCAGGTAAACGACGCCTGCGTCCCGAGCCATCTTCGGGTCGCGATCGCGCGAGGCTGGGTGTCACAGAGCCATACAGGACGCGCGTGGAGCGGCCAGGTCTCGCTCGCGGCGATGACGAGAAACGCTGCGATGTGAAAATACGGCGACGACGGAAGATTATTTTCGTGGAGTCGAGCAACGGCGCCCGGAGCGGATTGCGCGTTACCGCAAGATGCGTCACCCATCCGTCTCCCCCCCTGGGGGTGACAAACAAGTCCCGACGACCGACGACCGACGAGTCGATCGACACCGCCGCCTTCGAGAGGGCCAGACATCGATCGTGTGATCGAGACCTCGACGATCTTGCTCGAGAGATCTTGCGGCCCGCTTCTCAGAGCAATCGGAGCTGTAAGCGAGAGAGGGAAAGAGAGAAAGAGAAATATTACTCAATCATCAGAGATAGAAACGAAAAGAGAAAATGCGCTGCGATGCGAATAGAAAAATCCATGTGGAATTCGGTGAAGTCGAAACGGGCGCCACGGCTGTCAAATGGCTAGAGATAGTCAACAAGAGTTGCGTTAGTGTTCAATTCATTTCTATGTCTAAAAGTGATTTCGATCAAGCTTCGAATTTAATAAGATGCATTTAAAAATTATCTATATTTTTTTTATTTAAAAACAAAGTAAATTATTTTTTGCACACCTTGAACTGTATAAAATGATTTTTAGATATGTCTAAATGTTTAAAAAAGAGGTTGCATTAATGTCCGGCTTTTTCATTGTTTATGTCTGCGAGCGATATCGAAAACTTTAATTAAGATGCATTCAAAAATAATTCAAATTATTTTTTTTAATTTAAAACAAGAGTAGATGATTTTCTGCATATTTGGAACTGTATAAAATAATTTTTAGATGTATTGAAAATCTAAATATATATTTAAAAAGAAAGTTGTGTTAATATCCGATTCCTTGTCTAAAAGCGATTTCAACCAAACTTTGATTAATTTAAAAAGATGCACTTGGAAATGATTAAAATGCCAATCTTTTAAATTAAAAAAAGAATATATATTATTTATGTTCTTGTACTATGTGAAATAATATTTAGACATGCCTAAATATTTAAAAAGGAAGTTGTATTAGTGTCCAATTCCTTTTACGCCAAAAGAGCAATTTTGATTAAGCTTCGATTAATTTAATAAAATGCATTTAAAAATGATCAATTTTTTTATTTAAATTTATATATTTTATTTTAAAAATATCAAATTTTTTTTATTTAAAAACAGTAAATTATTTTCTGCGCCCATTGAACTATATAAAACAATTTTTGGATATGTTTAAATGTTTAAAAAGGAGATTGTATTAATGTTCGACCGTTTATTATGTCGAAAAGCGATTCCGATTAAAAACGATTTCAATCAAACTTTAATTTATGTAAAAGAATGCATTTTAAAAAATGATCAAAATATTATTTTTTTTAAATTTAAAAACAGTGAATTATTTTCTGTATACCTCGAGCAGTATAAAATAATTTTCAGATATATCTGAACGTTTAAAAAGGTGATTGCATCAGTGTCTAACTTTTTGTTTATGTTGAGAGCAATTTCGCGACTAATGTTTATCTCCAGTAATATTAACTTTAATCTTAATTTAATTTATTTTTTATTCTCTAATCCTGAAAATTAAAAAAAAATAAAAATTTGAAAATAAATTGAAATTAAAGTTAATCAGTGACTCGATTAAGGCTCTGAAGATTAAAGTCAAAGATTAAAATTGCTAATAAAGAGTCAACACAGGAAAGTTGAGAGTACATATAATTTTATTAATATAAATTCTAAATGACAATTAGATGATGTCATTTAGATAAATAAAATTATATGTAAAAGTATATGTACACGCGACTATCCTGCATTAACTCTTATATTAGCATTTCTAATTCTTTGATTAAAATTAATCTCTACATTGGTGGAAATAAGCATTAAAACTTTGATTAACTTAAGAAAATACATTTGAAAATAACTCAAGTATCACATTTTTAAATTTAAAAGAAAGTAGATTGTTTCCTGCATATTTTTAAACTATATAAAATAATTTTTAAATATGTTAAATATTTTAAAAAAGGGTAGATATTTAGTCCTTTTTACGATCTGAATAATTAAAAGCAGATAATCAAGAAATAACAAAAAAAAATATTTGTTTGTTTTATTTGTCATTTTCTTGTAAAGCACTTATATTTTCTAAAAAAAGCACTGACATTGTTGTAAGACTAATTGATGATGTAATACAGATCGAGCAGATTTACGAGGCTCGAAGAGACGCTACTACCAATCCGCTGGATCACGTATTTGAATTATGTGGCTACTCTTGGTCTTTGCTTCCTAGCCAGACGTACAAGTGCAAAATATACTATCGGCCGTTCGTGCCGTTCGCTGTAAACGTAGATTACTTTACGATCGTGGACTCAGCTGGCGAACGCGCGGAAATCCAAGTCCGTGGAACATGCATCGGTACGGAATCGTTATTCGAAAAAGTATCTTTCGCAATTAAAGCTTCCTATGACCAGAAGCAAATCTGATCAATGACCGCTTTTTTGTGAACTAATTAATTTTAATTTAGAAATTAATTTTAGTTTACTTAATTACAGTATTTGCCATTATCTTTATCAAGATAGTCATCTAGATAAAAAAATAGCTTTCTCTTGTCTTTATCTAAATTATTATAATGTATGTTATTTAGATCTTTATCTTAGGTAAAAATAATGTTACCTTTTTCGAATTATATAAAATAATGTGAAAAATAATGACAATGAAATTGTAATGACGAAGCTATACTTATATAGCCTCAACGCATTTAAGTTATTATTTATCCTAATAAGAGAATTTTTTAAAGTGATAACAGAGTTGTGTTTCGAAATTTATTACCGGTATAGAAAATCTACAACATATAGATTTTTAGTATTGGCAGTGTATATCAGGATGCAGTCCAAATTACACAGATTAGTAATAGTGCAACATAAAAATTGTCTCAAAATTATAAATTCGAAAACTTTTATAAGGAATTTTGTCAGTCATTATATAATGTGAGTTATTTTTAATTTCTTTTATTTTTTTTTAATTTGATTTTATTTGTATTCTGATTTCAAAGAAAAATATTTTTTTTGTCATATTAGATTATTTGAAGAACTTTTGTTTTTAAGAAATAAAAATTGATAATTAAAAATATAAATATATCATTTTCATATCCTAAATTGTTTTGCTCAACAGTGATATTTTTTAAAAATGTATCAAGATAAAATCCTATATAATTTTATCTTTTATCTATATTAATTAAAATTAAATCATCTTTATCTTGTAAGATACATTTATATGTAATTTATCTTATCTTTATCTAAATAATTTTAAATTATCTGAACGCATAACTATTTAATTATAATTTCATCAATTTTTTCTACTTCCTCTCTCTCTCTAGCTCTCTCTCTTCTTCTCTCCCCTCTTTCCTCTCCCTTTTATTTCTTGGAGTTGTTCAGCTTAACTTCCCAGGGGCTCAATTGTTAAAGCGCGACAGACGTCAGAAGAATTGGAGAAAGATAATTACGATTTTATTTTTTCACATTGACAAGCATACGTCACTCGAAATCCCGGAATAGATTAAGTCCCGTTACAATTAAGTATTTTAAGTTATGAGTCATTAATTATCCGGATACACATATGTCCTAAAATTGCGACGACATTTACGGTGGACACGCGTCACCATGTGACGTGGATTAATTATTTACGTGCGCAGGACCTGCGATCTCTTTGTCTGCCACGAGATTAGTTATGGTGTGCACGAGCGAATATCGCGAGGCGAAGAAACGGATCAAGCTCGTCAACGATTCGAACGCCACGGCGACTTTCATGTTTGATGTCGATCTGTTTAGGAGACCGTTCCAAGCGAATCCGCAGCACGGACAGATCGAGCCCCGTTCTCGCAAATGCGTAACGATTACCTTCGCGCCGCGGAAGGACGGGATCTACGCGTGCCACTTCCCGTGCTTAATCCTGAATCACGTAATGAAAAAAATTTGAATTTTTAGAAATTACCCCGATGAAAACATTTACTAAAATTGTAATAAATAACATTAAAATATTACTGACAATGAGTTGCATATGAAAATATCTTTTTCAATGAAAATTAAGCAATTTTTAGTATCATTTTATTAAAATTATTATTCAATATTATATATATACTGAATATAATCTTAACGTCTTATATATTGAATAATATTAATAATATTGTTAATATTATTCAATATATAAGACATTAAGATTATATTCAGTAAAGTTTAAAATAAAATTCAATGAACGTAACAAATTTAATAAAATAATTTAGCAAAATTTATTAAAATTTTGTATATGAGTGGATCAAAATGATAGTATATCTTCAAATTATAAAAAAATAAATAAAATAAATAAATATTTAATGCACTTCAATCTTCCGTGAACCAAGCAAAAAAAATCAACATGGCAAATGTGGGATGTCTCAGATTCTATACTACCCGTCCTATACTTCACCATAAGTATATTAATTTAGTGTGAATATATTCTTTGTTAAAGGTAACTATAACTAAAACTGACATAGGTCCGCCGCCGCGCCGTCGTCACCCGATATCTCATTGATAAAATTGTTATCGAGAAGAGCGGATGCGATGTTGAGGTAGTCATTTGATATATGCTGGTGAGGCTGATTTTCGCGGGGTGATGCAAGAGAGTTGCCGATACCCTGCTGCTGATTAAATAAATTGCGACGCGGAAATCAATGCTCCAGTTAGACAAAGAAGTTACGGATGAAACGAGGGTAGGTACATAAACATCGACTCTTCTACTCTTGCATCATTCCGTGATAAATCCTCCCCCATGGCGGCACAAATCAGAACATTTAAAAACAGATAATGTTCACCGATGTTTACTTACCTATCATTTCACCCGGAACTTCTTTGATCCTTTGTCTAACCAGAACATCGTCATTCGCTCCAGAGTCGCAATTTGCTTAATCAGCAGCAGTATTGGCGTTTCTCTTGCATCATTCTGCGAAAAATCAACTCTCATGGTGGCACTTATCAGAGGATCATGTACCTTAAAAACAGATCATGTTCGCACCGATATTTATCCATCTATCGTTTCATCCGCAACTTCTTTGTCCTTTCGTCATTGACTTCCGCTGTCCGCAACTTATTTGTCTTCTTGTGAGAACAACCGAAGTATCGGCGCCTCTCTTGCATCACCCTACAAAAATCAACCCTCATGGTGACACATATCAGAGGACCTTGTATCTCAACATTGCATCCGCTCTTTCCGGAAATATCCCTTTATCTAACCGGAGCATCCGCGTCGCGACGCGTATTTTCTTTTGTAGCATCCGCGCTTCCTCGATAACAAATTTTATCAAAAGAGCTTGCGGCGGCGATGGCACGGCGGACCGTACCGCGAAGGATCGCGAAAATCGCCCTCCCTGCACACCCATCAGATTTTTCGAGGATATCTCTCTCCCCCTTATTGATACGATTCACAGAACCATGTTTATCTAGACATGATCACGCCGATTTTTAAGTAAACTATCAATGCCATCGACAAGAACGATTCCTGGAATCGCATGTGACATCCTCCGCCTACTCCCCCCGCGCCCACATTTCCCACCATATCTCGAAGGATCTGGTTTAGAACCGGCTTGTATAGTCTACTTCCTTATGTTAATGGACCAATCAATTTTGTTATATGCATGGTTATGCAGCTATGCAAGTTTGTCTGGATTATAGTTTCAAAAAAACCGCTTTTTTCAAATCACTGAAAAAAATCGGAATTTTTCTGGTTTTTTCAGCGATTTGAAAAAAGGTTTATATTATAGTTTTTAAAAAACCGCTTTTTTCAAATCGCTGGAAAAAACCAGAAAAATTCCGGTTTTTTTTCTTAAAAATTGCTTTTTTGCTAAAAATTGCTGTTTTTACTATGTAAATAACATGCTACCTAATTTTATAATATTATTAAAGTAAGATACCTTGTATAAGCGCTGGAATAATATTGAGCTAATTTTTATGTTTATATTTGGAATATTACATCATTTAAGGTTTAATAAATTATTAATTAATTAAACAAACTATTCTAAGAACAAATGTAATTCTAACAACTAGTTTAAAGACTAATTGAAGTTAATATTTATATTAATCATTTTGTGAAGAATTTTGAATAGCAATTATCAAGAAGCATACGTTTTATTTTATTTAAAAAATACATTAATTCTGTTTTTATTTATTTTGTGATTTGCTTTTTGTTTCCCTCGTATTCACATTATCAAATAAAAAGAAAAAAGGACAGAAATTTAAAGACAGAAACTAACATTAGTTTAACTTTATAAGGACGTTTTCTAGTCATTTCTCATTAACACAGATTTTTAATTCTAGTTCGCCATACCCTGATCCACTGAATTCTTGAAGTGTAATCTCGTTTTATAGTTTACTTCTTCCTGTATATTGTTATAAATTTAATTATTTCAAATTATTCTCTCGACCTGCTATTATCTTATGAGCATGGTATTTAGACTGTCTTTTTTAATTTTTACAATACAAGCTTTAAAATATTAATTAAAATGAAAGTAACAAGACAAAAATCGAGCTATCTCACGAATAGAAGTATGGCAAACTACGGACTCGAAAATAAGTGTGGCTAGAATTAAAAAATCATATTGTAAAACAGGTAACTTTGATATTAATGAAGTACCACCATAATACAACACTTTTTGAATTTTTCTGATGAATTTTTCTACCCCTGAAAAAAAAAACGAAAAAATCCGCAGAAAAATTGAGAAAAACGGCTTTCTTCCCAAGTCTTTAAAACTATAATCTGGATAGACCCTTAGGGACACCTTGTACATGAGATTCTTTTGCTAATTCTCTTAAACATTAAAACATCTTTCTTCGCCTCCCTTATTTACAAGTATTCAGAATAATTGAAAATATACTTTTTTCATTATAACTTATAAAATTAGAAACAGCGCTCTGTCAGACCGTCGATTACCAATAATGTGATTTTTTTCGAATGTTACAATTAGTGTGCCCGATGAATACATCTAATATTCGAATAAATGAATAAATATTAAGTATAAATACTTAATATTTATTCATTTTGTATTTACAGGAAATGAATAAATATTTCTTTTATTTGATTTGAATAATTAAATTTACGAATATGATTACGAATATTTTTTATTTTGCATTCACTTCCGCTCTGCCCACTGTCAGGATACGGCTCACGCAGAAATCGAATTAATGCGATGCACGAAGGACTCCTCTCTGAATCATTGTAAAACTGGACTTGTAAGCAAGCGTAATCGCGTTTAACTGCTGATATAGTACGTAAAATATTCTGCCTTCGACTTTGATTGAAGTTCGAAAGATTATACGAAGGAAAAAATGAATGCTATTGTCCATACTTTTACCGGATAATAAAACAACATATTAAATAATGTCAATTCGTACTGGATCTCTTTAGTTAATATTTTATGTAAATTAATATAAAATTTATAAAATAAATTTCATACATTTCATATTTATGAAATAATCATAAAATATTCATGAATAAATATACTTGAAAAGCTAAAATTTTAAATAAGTGTATGAATAAATATTTTTTAATGCAAAAATCGTAAATAAATAAATTTATAGCCCAATTACGCATTTTACGCATTCATCGGACACATTAGTTACAATTTAAAAATTAAAGGTGTTTGTAACTCCATGCTTAAAAAAGTTTCTTATCCATGTAAAGTATTCACAATAATACACATTTTACAGAAACCGATTATCATAGAGCTGTACGGTTACTGTTGCAAGACGTTACGTAAAACTAGCATACAAAGTCGATTTAATTATCCTGTGAGGTTGAAAAATGGCTTCGAAGGATACACGAGCGATACTGTCGTCGCCGCGCAAGATCTACCTGCAATTTCTTCATCTAAGAATTGCATTAACTTCGGTCAAGCAGATGTGGAGGCGGAAAACGGTGCCCAAAGAATTCCAGAGACCCTGTGTCTTACTAATCACAGCCAGTCCGACGTATTAATTAAATGGGACCAAGGTTACCGCTTATCGAATCATTAATATTAATACTATATCGACATTTATTGCTATTTTTTATCTTGTAAGGTGTGAAATTATTTTAAACAGACGTAGAAATTATAAAGTTAGATACTGTTATAAGCACATAGATCTATTCTTCCATCATTATTTAATTAATTAATTAAATAATGATTTAATTAATTGAATGATAAATAATTCTGTACATATACACAAAAAATATACATTTTATTGTTAAGAAAAGCGATTACTAAATTTACCTTTTTTTCTTTAAAGTAAAAATTATTTTTAATAATAAATATTTTCTTGATAATAATTTTAAGATATACTTATCACGCAAATGAGAAAAACTCATTATATACTTAAAAAAAATTATATTCTTTCAAAGATAATTATATCGAGAAAAAAATTCATAACAAATATTCGTTTTAACTTAATATTCTTGATTTATAATAAATTATTATTTATATAAAATATTATAACAATAAAATTATCCGGCTTCTTATATGAAATAATTATTTTATTATTATCAAATATGATTATTTAGGAAATAGCAAAGCAAAATTTCTTTTAAAGATTATAATTGATATATGTATTTGCTATTATAAAATTAATATTTAGCTTCAACAATGATTAAAAAACAGTATATTTTTTCAAAAAATATAACTTCATATAACATTTAGCATTAGAAAATTAATATTTAATTTGAATCATCAGTTAACACATCAGTGTTTAATCAATTTCGTTATAACCTGCTAGTTCAATTTTAATTAATACTACGCCGGTAAGTCCGAAAAAGTCGAGGTAGTCATAAGTAGAGTGACAACTGTATATTTCTTAATATACATACATACATATATATCTTTATTGCATTTCCCTTCCGGTATTACAAGAACTTCCAACTTTTTTACACCTCATTGTATATTTGTTAATAAATTTGATACTTTTGACGAACTTATAATACATTTGAGAATGAATTTCTGAAATATTTGAAATAAATAATTTACAATATATATTTTTTTGTGTGTAGACATTAAAGGAATTTTCGATGTAACACCCACTGTCGCGAGGATACCGGCGAGCCAAACAGCTCTGTTCGAAATCGTGTTCAGTCCCAATCGAGGAAGTAGTTTCTTCGGGAGTGATCTCGTTGGAAATGTTTTTGTTGAGCGGCAAGAAGATCGCTCTGGAGAAGAAACCCTGGTATTCCCTACAATCATGTCCGTGCGACTAATCGGTGCGTGTGTACTCTTTCTTTCTCGAGTTTGCATAATGTCAATGTACACTGAAAAAAAATGTTTTGTGTTCAAATAAATATATTTATTTTAACATTATTTCCTTGATTTAAATAAATATTAGCTAGTAAAATAATTTACTTTTAAACTTAGGAAATATTTTTTTAATTCAAGAAAATGTTACACAGAAAAAAAAATAGTTTCAAATCAACAATTCAATGTTTCATATATAAATGAGAATATAAAATCTTCTTGGAAGATTTTATAATCTTAAATAGATATAATTTGCTAACATAAAGAAATTTTGTTTCTTCATGTAAGCAAATTATGTTTGTTTAAGATTATCAAATTCTTTCTAGAAGATTTTATATTCTTGCTTATATATGAAACATTGATTTGATGCTCATTTCTTTCTGTATAGGATAAACATATTCACTTGAACATAAAATTTTTTTTAATGTACCTAATTCGATCCATCATTTTCATACAGGTCACTCTTTTCCCGTTTGCTCTGATGGTTGGATTCCTCAGTACGATATACCTCATATAGTTAAGATGCCTCCTTGCGTGCCCTCGTCACCGACGTACACCACATTTCTCATACGGAAATATGGACATCTACCATTGATGTATCGCTTCGTATCGCCGGCATCGAGTCACTTCGTCGTGAAGCCAATGATGGGCATAATTTATCAGTATTTGCATTTAGTATTAAAAATATAATATTTTATATTATCATACGTATCATAAATCAGTAATACGCAATCTTTTGTGAACTGAAGGCCATTTTTCTTAATACTAATAAGAAAATAAAAAATGTCATTATTTTATAAAAAGTAAATTTTACAAATATATTTATTTATGAAATAAACTACATTTTTAAATTTAAATTCTTAAAAAATATTTAAAAACACAAAAATAAAACTATAAAATTGTAAAACATTTATTACATATTAATATGTACATAACATAATGTATACATGTGTACATATATTTAATAAAAATGTTGATTTTATAATTTCGACTATGAGTCAGCGAGTCGCAAAAAATTCATAGGCGGGTCACAGGTTGCGTATCACTGTGCTACATCATACTTGGTTATCTGGATATCTTATTAATCACAGTTGATTAATTTCCTTTAAGAAAATAACAAAGAATTTCCTTTAAGAATAGAAAATCCTAATAACATTGATTTGCAATAAGACTTTTTGCAGAGCCCTTTTTTCATTATTAACTGCAAATTTTTCAAAATTGTAATAAAATAAAGCAATTTGAAGAAAAAATTTGTTGCAATTCTATAAGTTTACAATCTTTTTGCATCCGAAACTCGGATGAAAAAAACTGTGAAGTTACGCAATTGCAAAGTTTTTTCTCATCTTTCTCCCAGAAAAAGTTTTTCACATATAATTATATATCAAATGTCCATATATAAATAATAAATGTATATCTTTATAATATATACTGAAATCTATGTAATACATAAAATATGTATTATCTATATATTATACATAATTATATATAATAATAAAAATTATATATAATTGTATCTGATTATATGTATGAC
>QKQZ01050839.1:0-27435 GCA_003595255.1 Solenopsis fugax
TCTCAGACCCGCAAATGTGTTTCCGTATTTTACAAAATCGGTGTGTTTAAGGGTTAAACATAGTAAATAATACTTGATAAATTAATTTTAAATAAGTGCAACATATATATCAGAATTATCGCGTAGGTATTTTGAAATACAATGCAGTATTTCACTATCCTTCAATAAATAGTTTCAAAAAATAAATAAATTAAATAAACCTTATTGAGTCCAGATACCTTTTAGTTATTGAACGATTAAAGTATACAATATTGTTTTGCTATTTAAAAGAAATGTAAACGTTATTTTAAAACCAACAGTGATGCTCGCTCTCACGTAAAGGAAGCAATGGATTTCGTAAATTGTAGCGAGGAAGATAAAGAGAGTAAGAAAACTTCTGAGCCAGATTTTAAGTATGATTTAGGGCGTGCGAGAAAATAGAGGTGTAGGCAAAGCGCGCGATGTTTTCTCGGCGTCGCTCATCCGCGTAACTGCCGGCTGATACGCGATACGCTTACTCGACTCGATTCTCTAAAATGTCGCCCTAACTCACTCGCGACATCGCTCACAATTCGCCGTCCCGGACTTGTAAAACGCCTCAGCGATGCTACAACGTCGCGTCGCCATGGGTGCGCAAAAGAGCGACTCGCTTCGTAGAACGGCGCGGGTATATATCAAGCTACTTCTGCGGGCGCTTTCACAAAACGATCCGCTTACCGGTTGCACGATCGATCGAATCATGTTGTGCCGCGGTAACGTAATTTACCGAAGCACTTAGTAACTTAGCATCGCGTAGAAAGCCGCCTCGTCGACGTGTTCGCAAAGCTCCTTTTCGCTATCTTCTTTTTATTCTTTTTATTCCGATATCTATGTGTCTTGTGAAAAAGAGCGTCGATGAAATATGTGAAAAGTTACTTGAAATTTTCATTGAAAAGATAAACAGTGCTATATTTTCGTGAGTCTACACGCTGAATTTGCTCGCTGATAAAATTAATATTTATTTTGAAAGCCGAGTATTGATTTTGTGATTGAAAATTTATTGCGGTCTCTTTACTTTTTATTTACTTAAAAAGTTTTGATAATGCACTTAGGATCACTTCGATTAAATCGATTATTAAATCTTTCAGCAGTGTTAACAGCTCATTAAATAAAATAATTACAAAATTAATAAAAAGAATCGTCTATGTTAACCCTCTGTCTGTAATTTGAATCTTTCTGACACATTTTACTCAAATTTCAATTTCATTCTTATTAAATAAAGATTTTAATATTTGAGTTAAAAGCTATTTGGTAATGTAATAGAGATCTTGAAAAATAACCCTGAATTTTTCGAGATTTTTTTCTACATTAAAAAATATTTAAAAAACTTGGTCTGTACAAAAAAGACCTAAATTGGAGACGAAATTAGTAGAAATATAATTGCAGACGGAGAATTAAAGATATAAAATCTATCAAGTGTTATGATTGACCAACTATAGATTAAAAAGAGAAAAGAAGTAAATTTTGCATCTTGTTCTAATAATTAACTTTTATTTACAATATTGGCAATTCTGCCAATTAAGTCAATTATAAAGTTAATCAGAGTTGATCGAAGATATTCCTAATTTTACACGGAAAAAACGGAATAAATGGTTTTGCTAAAATATCTAAAATTTGCTAGATCTTAAAATAATTTTATGAAGGACGTTCAAGCATGATCATCAATGTTGTAAGAGGTTTTGACATTCTAACAACGAGCTCTTGAATGTCTTACAATTAGATAATTATGTTGAAAATCCAACAAAATATTATTTTCCCACGATTAGAAAGCTTATGTCAGTCACAGCGATTTCTTAGTGCTGAATAATGATTTTTAATTTTTACAATCTCCAACTTCAAACTGCGCGCCGTATATTCGTCGGATTTGAAACAGTCATGAAGTCGGAATATGTAATATTCACCCAAAAAAATATTTTGCTGATGTTAGATTTCTCGCTATTTTTTGTATCTGCTGAAAAGAATTGTCACATATAAAATTTACAGCAGTAAAATTTAACAATATCTTCTAGAAAATTTAGGTCTCATTCCCGATTATATAGTCAAATTTTAAGTATGATTGACCTTAACATGAATAGCGTTACAGACAAATTTTCTTTCTAAATTTCATAAACAGAGTCTAGATATAAATTCTATCTCTGTTATTTAGATTGGTTAAGTACCAAACATATGCGATATCACAATATTTGCTAATCATTTATCTATCTTAGTTAATTTTTTGCGGTCAAAGATTGTAACTGTACTTGCAAGACCATTTCTTTAAATGTTAGTGCTTTTAGAAGCATATATAAGATCCCCAGAAAAACGTAAAGAATTCATTACCAGATCCGAAATTATTTGGATTTGTATCTACATAAATTTTTTAATATTTCTGCTAAACGTTTTCTCCCGCCGTACAAACATAAGATATCGATCGTAATATGTGCGATACGTCGGTCGAAACTCGAAAAAAACAGAAAATCCGGAAAATCCGCGTGAGAAAGAAAAACGTGCAAGGGAAGACCGTAGAGGAGGAGGAGGAGGAAGAGGAGCTGCAGGGAGGGAAATGAACGATCCTGTTAGCCGTTGCACGGAAGTCATAAAGAGCCGGCAAATCTTTTCATTATCGCGCCGCGTAAGTGATACGTATATCATACTAAAGGGGCTATTTCGCGGGGCATTATATCCCGCGAGAAACGAGCCCCCGAGCCCGAGCTTGCGCGAGCCATCGCGCAGCGCGGACGCACTTTTTTTCGCGCCGCGTCGCTGCGTAAGTGCGTTGCGTGCTGGAATTAAGCCGAGCCATTTCTCTGGTTTTCGTCTACACTCTCGTCTTGTCCTTCTCGCGCCGTATCATCGCACAGTGTCTTTATCGTCCTTTATCATTCTCTTTCATCCCTTTATGCCAGCCTTTCGTTTTTATCGGACATAAAAAAGAGAGAGAGGGAGAGAATTCTCTTTATACGAGCGTTAATGCGACTTCCGTACAGGCACAAATCGCATTTCCTCTCTACGAGTGAGACACGTGAGCACGTCGTCGCGTCGGTCGTAATCCCGCGACGCGAAAGTTTTATCGTCGTCCTACGGACTGTTGCTGTTCGACTAATAGGAAGCTTTATGACGGGGAATTAATTCGCGCGCGCAAACTGGCGATACCTCGCTGCGAAATTTCCGCGGTGTACCACGGAAATGTTACGGTTTTCCGAGTGCGCCGCGCGAGGCTCCTCATTTATGGTACTTAATTAAATGTATCGAGTTCTTAACTACTTAAGATGCATACTCGTCCCTCGTGCAGTCGGATTTATTTCGTGTTTGGGAATGTTACGCGAAGTACTGACAGATATTAAACGATAACTTTCATTCTCACTCAGTGTACAACAACTTTAGTTATCAAGATGACATCCATTATCAAGCTATGCTAAATCAATTTGTTATGTTTTTTATTACTTATTATTAAAAATTTGTTATTAAAAATTATATTCAATAAGAAAATAACTTTTTATTTAGCATAAAGACGAGGATAATCATTTTCTATAGCTTTATGACATTGTGTATACAATCCTGTTTACCTAATTGCTTTACAAACAAATGTACGAGAACGAAGGTAATCGTTTCTTAGGCACTACATGCGATTCCGTCCAAACTATTCTATTACGTCATAAGTTGAAGAAATTTTGGAAAAGGCTTATTGTCATTAAAATTACGAATATTTTTAGTCCTTCAAAAGAATTTGTTGTGAAGATTGATTAAAAAGATATTTATGATTAATATAGGATGGCTTATGTAAGTCAATTTTAACGATTAAACGTTACGCTAAAGTAGCTTTTTATGCAACTTGAATCACGAATTCTTAAAAATATAAAAAGATTGAGCAATTTGATAATTTTCGGGATTGTGTTTAGCCTACCTCCCCCTCCCGAAAAAAACTGCAAGAAGTAATTCTGCAAGTAGTACCTTCATTTTCGTGTAATTTTTTTGGACACAGTGTTATAAAATACAGTTTTATTTAAAAATACATCGATTGTGTTTTACCAAAAAATACAAAGATCCCTCTATTATTACATTTTATGTAAAATAAGAATTACATCATATTAATATAATAATAATTATATATCATATAAAAAATATATAATTCGGCCATTCATAATAACTCCATTATTAGATAACGGAATCTAGTAATTTTGTATGAAATTATTTATTCAATAGCCCATCGTTATGGAGAAGTGCTCATATGCCAATACATAATAGCTGAGACTTGTTACAAAGCATTTTTACTTTTGGGTATTTCGAAACTTTTTCAAAACATATTTTAGCATTTAATTGCACATACTTCTTCATTATTTTTGTACATTATTTTTATACTTGGGCAAATTGTCACGCGAATATACATAATTGTACACCTAAATGCTTTCTCTGTTATTTAACATTTTATTCGGCTGTACACATTTTGAGTTACACAAAGTTAAACAATAGTATAAAATTTTGCTAATGTAACCCCTTAAACGTGCTGAAGTCTCAATAGACCTATACGATTTCTTTCTTGAAATTTTCATGTTAAAATAATAATTATTCGATAAATTTATTGTAGTTCTATTATAAATCTATAGTTTACATTACATGTATTATAGATTTTCTATATTTTAGTCTATATACAGGTTTTGTTTACGTATATACATTTGCATATATTCTGCAATATTTTCTTTATATTTTGAATAAATATGTAATTTTATAATAAAACATGTTTTCTTAAAGAAAACCAATTTTTAAAATATATTTTTGAAATACATTTTAAAAAAGGACGGACACATTACCACCCTTGCTCTCTTCGACCAATTATGCAGTGTTAAATATTTATGAATAATGTTTTAAGTAATAGACATTTTATTACTTTGAATCTAGAATCAATTGAACAACATATTGTCGAATGTAATCTTTGAGTTTTCAATTTAAACGATTAAGTTATTGTACAAAATGTAAATATGAGGGGCCGTAAAATCACTTTCTCTTTTACCTAATGTATTAATGAAAAGTTTTAGTGTGCGAATAAAATAAATTGTAAAATAGTAATTATGCATTTCTAAATTTCTGTCTGATTTTATGTTTATAATTATAATATGTTAAAAACTATTGGATTGAATGTTACAAATTCGCCACGTATATAAGCACCCACCCATGTATATCGGGCTTTTAAGACATTTTATGGCTTCTGACAACGTTATGGCAATAGGTATACCAACCCTAACTCTGCTCAACCAGTAATGTTACATTCGCTATGCAAATTTTACTCGTCGAATACAACGTGTCATTCCAGTAGAACTTAATTAAATTTTGAGAACACTATAACCGGTAACGTAGCTATCAAAATTACAATTGCGATTTGCAAGCTAAAGTGGTATCACTCGTAAAAGGGATAACACTCTCGGTAATTGCACTCGTACAAATCCACGTTAAAAAAGAAAGACGCATAAGTTCTCCTGCTTGTTGCAGATTAATATGCAGAAACATGTGAATCGATGTTCGTACGGTAGATTTTTGCGTTCTTTAAATATTCGTTGGCGACCATTTAGGGTCAATAAAACGACAACGATCCAGCGTAGCGCGAGCCTAAGTCACCTCGCCCTCCGAGCCTTCTCTTTTATAGGCTCGAAATTACAGTCGCGCAACCCTCACGTGTTTACGGCCGTCAACGTCGCTGCGCGCGGCGCCGCGCAGCGTTAAAACTGCCCTAACGCGAACTCATCACGATGAGTGAATCGATCACGCGGGGCGGATACGACGCGGACGCTTCGTACCGTTAATCCTTACAGATTGTCCCAGGAACCCCGATCAAGCATTTGTCGTAAGCAGATTACGGATAACCCGTCGCGAATATTTTACGTCCGGGGGTCCCGGATGCACGGACGCGAGCATTTCACCAATTTATACTTCGGCGTGCTCGTACTCATTGAAAGTGCTCACAGTGCGGGCTCACGACGCAAGCTCCCAAAATGTCGGCAGGACGGCACGGAGAATTTTGATAATTAAAATCGATGTCACGGTACCTGTAATTACTATATTTCACATAGCGCCGAATGAAATCGAATGAACTGGCGGAATCAATTTCGTTGCAGTTGCAATTAACGGCGAGTGCGATTTATTTGCGCGCGCGCCCTGGTGCCGGCTTGTCTCCCCTGTATTTTATTACAATTTTCAGTCGCGTCTGATCCAATATCATCGATCTTATTAAATTATAATTTACAATCGCGCATGAGTCACTACTCACTAATGCCTCGGCAAATAAAATAATCGTCTGTACAATAAAATTGAAATTATTAGTCGCGATGTAACTTCCACTTTTATCGCTCTCCAGGTCACTCACGGAAATATGGAAGAGATAAAATGCGGCGATCGATAACTCGCAGATAAACTGCACGAGACCCGTTCTGGCACGATTGCAATCGTAACCCATTCTCGATGATCGCGCGGCTCTTTGTTAGACTACGTGTCTATTTAGTGAGACAACGGCGGTCATCCGTGATGAATCACGACGAAAAAAATCCCTGGAATTCACCCTAAGAGTATTCACACTTAGATTAAAAGACGGGCACGCGCGCGTTTTGCGTTCGCCTCAAAATTGAGCTTTGTCTCTTCGGCGAGATATGCTTTCGGAGGGAGAAGCCTGAGGTCGGCATTCTCGGGCGAACTGCGCGTTTAACGGCTGTGAAAATTTTCCTCATCGCAGGACTAGTAGTCCCTCACGCTGGCAGACTCCGCGATGAGACGTTACGATGAGACTGGGCTTAATGTTTATCACGATTGGTTTAACGAAGGGAGGACAGGGACTTTTAATTGCGACTGCTTTAATTCCTCGTCTCGAAAGTTAGCAACTATAATTAGTTCCTATGAGACATCGAGATTTTTAGTAAGACAAATGACGTTTTCAGAATTACGAATTAATTTAATCACATAAATAAATTAAAAATTGCAAATTAAATTTCGCAAAAAATATATTAAAAGCTTTTTATAATTTATAAATTCTGTGTGTTTTCGTGCACATTTGTTAGTTTAACAAGAACGAAAATAAATCTCCTAATAGAAAAAGAAAAACAAAGAGTTTCCATTGGATATTATATTACTTTATTTAAAATAAAGTACATCATAAAATATATATGATAACGTTAGTGCCGTAAAACAAATTAATTTAATCATATAAATAAATTAAAAGTTGCAAATTAAATTTCGCAAAATATATTAAAAGATTTTTATAATAAATTCAGCATGTTTTTGTGTACATTTGTCAGTTTAACAAGAACGAAAATAAATGTTCTAACTGTTGGAGATTCGACTAGGGGCGAAGCCTTTCGCGCGTTCCGCTCCTGCCACCGGAGCATCGGCATGTTCCGCCGAGCGGCTCCACTTGTTAGCGCTACCATCCTGTGTTGGCGCCCTCAACGGAATGCGCGATTCGTCACCCGCATGCGCAGCTGATCGCTAGCCAATAGATCACTTTCGCAATCTATGCGTAAATTACGTCACGCCCAATCGCGTGGCTTTTCACATAAAGTTGAATGCAACTGTCGGCGCCACCGGCGCGACAGTACTCGCATTCTTGTCTTTGTTCTCGAAAAGTAGAAACGTGTTGGTCGAGCTCACGCGGGCGATCAACTGCGCTCCGCCTTTTGTGACGAGTCGCGAGTTCCTCGCTAGTACGAACACCATGCTCCGCAGTGAATCTAGTCAGTGAGTGCTGCACGAGTTCCGAGAATGCTCCGAAAATTCGGAGCCACGCTACTGATGTAAGTGAGAGCACGCGGCCGAGCGTTCGCGCACCGGGATGTAGCTCGCAATAAGATATCCGCCGCTCCGCGCGCAAGATTTCCGCTTCGCGGATTAACCATCTGTTGATCAAGCGCAAGATTTCTGTCTCGGAGTATGCTGCACGCCTTCTCAAGATTTCCGCCGCTCGAGCCCGCAACGCTCTGCCTCCTCGCCGTGAAACAGCAAGAACCATGTCGCCATTTTAATCGGCCGGCGAACTTTTGTTCTAAGACGCATATTTCGCCCCGCGTGCGTTCCCCGCAAATCCGCGGGAGTCTACCGCGAGTTCGTGGCGCATTTCTGTCACCTCGGCCACGAGGCATTCATGTGCCGCCGTGGAATTAAGTGAGAACCACGCGATGCAACTCTCCTCACTCGAAATTGTTCGCGCGGTCCAGTGTTCCTAAAGCTATAAATTTTTGTTATTCATAAAATGTAATAAAATTCTCTGTAACGACTGTGCTCTTCAAGCCGAATATTTTGCGTAAACTGAGTGTCTTTCTCCGACAATAAATTCTGTGTCACTCGAAAATTCAACAAATTCTTTCTGCCTCATCCATGCCACTCAGTGCTTCAATCGAGGCACGAGCCAGCCGCGTGAGCAAGGTCGCGCGCAAGTACGCTCGCTTCCGCGACACTAACAGAAAAAGAAAAATAAAGATTTTCTTTTGGAAATTAGAAATAATATCAATATCTAATTCGACCTAGCACAAACAATATCATAATAAGAAGAGGTCAAATATATCGAGAAGACAACCGATGTTATTTGTGTATAATTAATAGTTTATTCAATTATAGGGACGTTTCGGTTTTACTTAACCATCCTCAGCCAAAATTTAAACAATTTTCAAATTTACTTCTACATTATTATAATCAATATAAAGTTGAACAGACTTGACAAATGAAGTTTAAACAATTCTTGAATTTGCCTCTACAATATTTGAATGACATAATCGATATGAAAGGTATAACTAAAATAAAGTAAAATAAATAATAAATTAAGACTGGCAACCTCGTAAGTCCGCATAAGAAAGCTGCTAGAATACGAGGAGTTAGGCGATAGAAAACCCTCGCAATTTTTACACCATTTGCAGACGCTACAGGACACAACCGTGTCCGACGAACTTCTTCGTACGCTGTGGCTGGGTCGACTGCCAGCACAGATGCAAGTAATACTGGCAACCCGAACGGAAGACAGACTCGAAGAAGTAGCTGACCAAGCAGACAGGATACACGAAGTAACGGGCACGACGGTCACGACAGTAGTAGCAGCGTCAACGATAGCAGAGACTGCACCGAAGTCACTTAAAACACAAGTGCAAGAGTTGACAAAGCAAGTAGCAATGCTAATGACCAAACTCACGCATTGGAAGAGACAGGAGCGAAGCAGAAACAGAAGCCCATCTAGGAGCAGAACACGAGACAAAACGTGTTACTACCACCGCCGATTTGGCGCGGAAGCGAAGAAATGCTCCAAGCCATGCGAATTCAAGTCGGAAAACAAGGAGGACAGTCGTTAATGGCGGCCAATGACATCAGCCCTATTACCGGCCGCCTGTTCATGACACAGATCGTACCTCGAAGAAAAGATACCTTATCGATATAGGCTCCGATATAAATGTCTATCCACGGACACTAGTACAAGGACGCAAAACAGCGGACACATACCAATTGTATGCAGCCAACGGATCCACTATATCTACATATGGATACGTCACGATATAACCTGACTTCGGGTTACGCTGCGATTTCCCATGGCGTTTTGTCGTAGCCGACGTAACTCAACCTAGTAAGATCAAACTTTCTATAGCTCACTACCATCTCCTACCAGATGTAAAGAGGAAGCTACTGCTAGATGGCAATACAGGATTAAAAGCCACAGGGATTCCGACGGCAAGAGAAATGGATTCGGTCAAATCGATTATAAGGAATCCCAATACCATGATATAATGGCCAAGTTTTCGATAATCACAATGCCAAATCGCAACAGAAACAAAATGGAACATACCACTACACATCACATTAAAACGACAAAAGGTCTGCCAGGGGCTAGCAGGGCACGGAGGCTAGCACCAAACAAACTGCAAGCAGCGAAAACAGAATTCAACCTGCTCTTATAAGAAGGCATAATACAACCTTCAAAGAGTCCATGGTCATCACCTCTACTTAGCTCCGAAACGGGGTGGTACTTGGAGACCATGTGGAGACTACCTCAAGCTAAATGCGAGAACCGTATCTGATCGCTACCCGATTCCACACATAGAGGATTTCGTGCAATTCTACACAACAAAGAAATCTTCTCCACATTGGACCTGGTCAGAGCCTACAACCAGATTCCAGTACACCCAGAGGACAAAGCAAAGACGGCCATTACAACGCCGTTCGGCCTATACAAGTTCCTATACATGCCATTTGGATTAAGAAACGCAGCACAAACGTTTCAACGCTTCATAAACGAAGCACTCCATGGCCTCGAATACTGTTACGCCTATATAGACGACATACTCGTACTTTCGGAATCAGAAAAAGAATACAAAAAGCATTTGGAGGAAGTTTTCACACATCTAAGTGAGTACGGTATACAACTGAATCCAGCAAAATGTGTATTCGGGGCAAGCCAAATCAAATTCTTCGCTTATCACGTGTCGAAAGAAAACATTCAGCCACTATCAGATAAGATAGAGGCCATTAAAAATTTTCCAAACCCAAGAACAGTAAAGCAGTTGAGACAATTCCTGGGAACGCTAAACTTCTACAGGCGATTCATTCCAGGGGTAGCAGAGCAAAGCTGAACGACGGGTGGACCCAAAACAAAAGGGATAACACCGGTAACAAAACTGGAGGGGACATTCAACAACTACAAAAATAGCATCTCACGGGCAACCTTGCTGGCGCATCCGGATCCAAAAGCCGAGCTAGCGCTCACAACAGATGCTTCTGACACAACTGTAGGAGCGGTGTTACAGCAGAAAACGGATACGGGATGGCAACCACTCGCATTCCTGAGCAAGAAGCTAAGCAAAGACAAAATACAGCCCATACGATCACAAATTATAAGCAATATATACAGCAATAAAACACTTCAGGCACATGGTGGAAGGACGACATTTCACAGTATACACCGACCATAAGCCATTAACATTCGCGTTCAATCAAGATCTGTTAAGGAGCTCCCGAAAGTAATTAAGCATGACATTTGAAGTTGAGGCAAATCACGACGAACATCCAATACATATCTGGGAAAGACAATGTAGTAGCAGACATGCTCTCAAGAGTCGAAGAAATCCACTCGAGCATAAACTTCAAAGAGCTCGCACAATCACAAGAGGAAGACGAAGAACTAAAAAGTCTGTTAGAAAACGATAAAATGATAAAACTCACAAAAATGCAAATTCCAGGCACCACGGCAAAAATATACTGTAACCCTACTCCTCTACCGCATGGAGGAGCCGGCCAACCACGCATGAACGACGATCTTGTGTTCTCGTGTCTGTTGAAAGCGGCGTAATTTTTCTCGCCCACTGTCGCGTAATTGTTGTAACTTTTGTATATGTCGGTGTCGATCTGTGATCGCGTCTGGCGCCCAACATATTACGATTTGGCTTAAATCTCGCGTTGATTTAGATCATCGTCGTCTCACGCGTTTTGCGCAAGTTCTGTATCCCTGTTTTGATCGTGTATTTCGCCCGCTCTCGCGCGAGAGAAAAATACGTGACAGTATATAAATATTGTAGTATCACAAATGTAACCACTCTAGTATAATTAACTCATTCAGATCATATCATAGCAAAATTAAATATAAAAAATGAGACTCGTGAAATTGTAAATATAATAATATATAAAAGCGGCAAATACGAGTCAGGCGCGGTAAACAGTGCGCAAAGGAAATCTCCAAATAATTGTGTAATCACATAGATTTCGTAAATGAATTTAATAACAAAAATCGAACGTTTCGGCTCTTGTTTTGAGCCATCCTCAGCTTACAGATTCATAAAAAAAAAACGCGTTAGAGTTGACACATTAATATCCGTCGATAATGTGTTAACTCTAACGCGTTTTTTTAATGAATCTGTAAGCTGAGGATGGCTCAAAGCAAGAGCCGATACGTTCGATTTCTGTTATTAAATTCATTTACGAAATCTATGTGATTACACAATTATTTGGAGATTTCCTTTGCGCACTGTTTACCGCATCTGATTCATATTTGCCGCTTTTATATATTATTATATTTCATAGCAAAATGTTAGAAAATGTTAACAAATAATCAATCATGTACCGTAATTAACAGAATATATGTTTATATTAAATTTTAAAAGGGCATAAATGTTAAAATTTATTTCATTTCCTCAAATTAACCCTTCTCGTTAACTCCTTCAAATAAAAGGTCACGCTAGGTCCAATCCCGAGTTAAAGAGATTAGATTCTCTGACTCGAATTAGGACCGACGATCGCACGACTCTCGAAAAAGCGTTAAAGCGTGTCATTACACGCTGACCCATATTTCGGAGTCACTGAAGTGCGTTCGGCTCGTGCCGCATGTTCCTCTAGTGCGGCCACGACAAAAAGAGTTTTTGTTGCGTCTTTCCCTGCCTTGTCCAAATCCCAGGTATCCTTTCGATAAATACCTCTTTCCTTGAGGCTGCACGTAACAGTACCATAATACAAAACCGCGTCGTGAAAAGGCAGGATCCTGCAACAAATATGCTGAAATCTACATAATGGAGGATTTCACGTGTCGTATGGAAAATCCCGTCCATCGTCGAAATCGGCGACGTCGATCACGTGCGATTCGTACGAGCTTTTAATACGACGTATGGTCGACGAAGTCGGACGGAGATCTCGTGATGGAATATCGTCTTATTCACGACGACAGTGGCGACCCAGGCTTTCCCGACTCTGTAGGGCGCGTGTTTGATCCCGGGTAAGTTCGTGAGTTGATTTTTCCTCTCGCCATCACCATCACCATCACCCACTTTCCCGCCTCCGCGTCTCTACGATCGCGATTCGCCCTTCTCGTGAACTCGAGAGATTTCCCGTGTGTTTTCAACACTCACACAAGAACCCGAGAAGTGCCGAGCTTTAATCTACACGACGGTACGTGAGGTGTTTGCGGTCGAGCCACCGACAGTCCTCCTCGGCGCTTTCGCAACCTCATGCAAAACGACCTCAGCCTTTCCTCCCGTGTAGGGAGGAACACTTCTCCTACACACTTTTGAATCTTCGATCCTCGGTAACGGCCAGAAATTTTCACCTCTTCACACGAACTTCTGCCCTCTTCGTCGGGTTAGCTGCATTACGCGTTTTCGCAACTAACCCTCGCTGCATTGCAAACGTTGCAAGTAATTATTTTACTTGTTGTAAGAAAAATATTTAGTACTTGTGACGATAATTAAATGTTGACATAATTATGGTTTAAAATGGAATTTTTATAGTTATTACTGCTAATAACACCACAATATGTATTACACTAACAAGAAATAATTCCATAAAATGAATATCATAATTTTAATAAAATTAACACTGAAAATGATATAATTTATTTTTAATCAATGCCGCATCCAATTATAGTCACAAATACCAAATACTTTTCTTCGTAAAATTCACTTTCAAATAACTTTCGCAATGTAACTTTTCAACGCAATGCGGAAACTGCGAAAACAATACCAAATTCTTTTCTTTCAATTTTCAATTTTATAACGATCTCTATAACACGTGAACACTTGTAGATGAAATATCTATTGCCTTACCTCCGTTTATTATAAGTAAAAGGATTTTTATTTATCTTTCAACTATTCATACGATCCATTTTGTGAGTTTTAATATTAATATACATTTTTTAATTTCTATAATTCCATTTTTGCATAAGCACTGAATTTTTTCTATTTTTTTTCTTCGCTCGGTTAACGTTTAAAAATTAGTAATAGAAAATATTATGATTTTCAGTTTGATTTTATTTATCGAATCATATTAATCACCGATGCCGTATATGTCTAACGAATATTGTTGGCGATTCATTCGATTTCATTTCGCGTTTCCATTTCATTTTCTTCTTCTTTATTCCGGTGGCGATTAAACGTCAAATTTCCCGTGCGAATAGAGTAATTGGCGATCTCATTCGCGCGGAGGACCATAAATTTGTTATTCACAGGAGCGCGCGCGTCTTAACGCCGGCCGGTAATTAACTGAGCGAAGATCAAAGTGTTTATATTTCATTTCTCGTGGAAAATTTACGCGATCCGCTCATTTTATTCGAGAATGGTAGAAGTAACAAAGTGGTAGCAGATATCGGTGGCATACGTTACCGTTGCGCGCGGTATATTTATACGCTTCATAAATCATGGCGATAACGCGCGCGTTAACAAACGCGCGGGTCGAGCTGAACGGAATACTCAATGACGCGAAAGTTCCCGAATTATGGCCGGCCGTCCCATGCTGCGTTTTATATAGCGACTTCCGTACTAAGTAAAAGGTGCGAGGGGGACACAAACACCCAGAAGGATCAAATGTAATCCCGGCTCGTCAGGTCATGGCAGCTCTAAGTCGCGGCCACTGCTATCTATCCGATTCAGGACCCGGAGTTACGTCCCTCGAGGACGCAATTCATTGGGGACAGTTAAAAAATTATGGGATTAGAGGCTGAGTTCACTCCGGTACTAACGACACATAGTAAACACGTTTATAACGTATAAAGCTACATTGCGGCGTTACACAAGCCATACATTAATTTCTAATTTATTAATGAATCAAAAATGAAATGATGTAACATCATATTTTGCTATAGCGATGAATTATTCACTTTATATTATTTATTTACAGATTTTGCAACTACCACTTTTAATCACTTTGTTCCTTTGTAATTCATTCATATCATCTATAATTTTTTCGCCAATAAGAACAAATAAATACATTTTATAATAATAGTAATATAATAGCGGACGACCAATATTGATATACCACTTTATTTATTTAAATTATGTTTCTTAAGCAAAAATTAAAAAGGAGACTTTAAAAACATAAATACAAATCAGAAAGTGTCGTCTGTCAGATGATATAGGTATTGTAGTAATTTCTATAATTTTTATAATTGTTTCGAATTTTGCAATAATTAAGTTTTTCCTAAGAAAAGCAAAAATAAGTGTTTGACAAAATGAATCTTAAAATCATCATATTCCTTTTATTTTCCTTTAACATAAATTATCTCTACAAAATGCTTACAAATTAACATGTATAAGGATTTTTAGAAGCCTTTCACATTTTGATATAAAACTTTTTTTGTCGATTAATATAATTATCTTATGCTGTTCCACAAGACTTAACATAACACAACAAAAGTTAAGTCAGAGAAGATGCAAGTTGGAGCAGGAAGAGTCATTTTGATAGTTTCTTTATAAATCAGAGATTAGTGTGTAAATATAAATGTTGGGAAGCTATTGTTATGAAGGAGTGTTCTGATACTAATAAAGATCGACAAATATTTGTAAGAATACAAATAAGTAAGTAAAATATACTCTTTATAACATTTGATAACGTAAGCTAAGCTCTATGATTTGTGCTTATTTTAGAATCAAATAACTTAGTTTTAAACATATTTCGTAGCAATCACACAGCTGATGTAGATGATTTTTTGTGAAAATGTATACAAGTTAAAGTGATATCTTCTCTCAACATTTGAAAATAATATGCTATTTATAAAATATAGTTTTTCGAGTTTGAGGCATTTACTAAAACGATTTTATAAATTAAAATGTTTCATGCTTTATATAATTTTAAACGATTTAAAATTTTTGAAATGCTATTTAAACCTATAAAAGTAAGAAGGTATAAGGAGTTGCTTCTCATTGGTTTCATCATTTTCCACTTATTATATTTTTATAATTTAAACTTGATTATCTACTGTAAATAAAAAAAACGTGTAAGTCAATTTTTATTACGACATACTATTTAAATAGTTGCGACATCTTTCTTTATAGAAAGTAATATCTTATCCATATATGTATAATATATTGGGAAAGATGCCAGAGTTTTGCAGAACTTAGCTCATTTTTTCCCCAAAAATCTGATATATTAAAATTTTAAATACTTTATTTGTATAAATAAATAAAGGTCTTAAGAATATTACATTAATTTTTCGTAGTTTAATTCCATAACATGATAAAGTTAAGATTATTCTAGAAAAAAGGCTTAAGTGTGGCATTTTCCCTCAATGTTTTCATCTTGTATTAGATTCCTTAATAGATAGATTTTATAATACCTTTTCAATCCTATATGATTTTTATAATCTTATAATTTCTCTTATTGATAGGTATGCCATTTTATGCTGCATCCCGAGTTTATATTATATTTAAAATCGCATTATGAGAAAAATAAAGAGGAAAATATAAATAATATACTTTTAGGATGCTAAAAGCATGTAAAATGATTTAATATTATATTACTATAGTTTAAACTGTGCAACTTGTAATAAACTCAACTTGCAAAAAAAATCATAAGAATATTATTTTCGCATGTGAAGAATTTGTTTTCAACTGATTTTATACAGAAACAGACCATAAATATATAAATTAAGGGGTTTTGCTTCTTTAATTATTTAAGTACATCATGTTTTTATCATTATTAATAAAGTGTAATATTCAGTTTCCGAGATATAATGGGGTATTATTTTAGGAGGCCAATGTCAGTCTTGGTGATTTTCCTATAATATATTCTAATAATTTTACACAAAATAAAAGATAACAGTATGAAGTGAACAACTCAATATAAATTATAATTTTAATACAATAAATGAAGTCTGTTATCCTATAGCGGGACAAATCTGATCTTCTGCAGTTACGCAGGACGAAGGCCAAGCACGTACGATATCACACTCGGAAATGAGTTCCTCACATTCCGCCGGCGCGTTATTTCCACGTATTCCAACAGCTCGACGGCCCCGGCTAACTGCGGCCGGGAGCACGCGAAGAAAAAAATCAACGTGAGTGATTGCGCAAGTCGAGTGTGCGGAAGAGGATCACCGCGGATCGGCGTCGTAAAAGCGTCCAGAACCGTTGTCCAGGATCGACCGTGTTCGGGATGGTCTGTACCCCGGCGAATCCTAGCGGGATATACAAGGTGTCCAATTCCAGCCGCGGCGACTGTGATTGATTTCCCGGCGGATTTAGAACCGATGTCCGCTGAGCGAAAATTTAGAAAGAGAGAAAGAGAAGAACATTCATCAATGTTCTAAAACAAAAAACTTTCAAATAAGATTAATTAATGAGAATAGGAACTGATATGCGCGATAAAAATAGAGCTTGTCTATCTTCATCTAGGAGAAATACATCACTGTTAAATATTAAAGAATCAAATTTAAACCAATTCCTTGAGTTAAATAACGCTTTATTATTTTTAACTTCTATGTGTGTCGAAATTTATTATTTTAACATGAAATATGTAGTTAAAAGAACAACTTCATCTAATCAACTCATTTCTGTAGTTAAATTGCTTAATTTCAAAGTAAGTAATAGTGTCCATATAAACATGCATCTATTATAGTAAATAATAAATTAATTTGAGTCAAATTTGACATTTTTACAGTTAACTTATTTAACTTTATTGTTTTTGTTTAAATTGACGACATATTAAATAGGAGCAATAAGTATGATTAAAAATAATTCAAATTAGATAGAATTCGACTCTATGAATTTAACAGTGATAAAATAAGTAAGGCCTGTTTGTAATGTAGATTAACTTTGCTCTCGGCTTAACTGACTTTCTGCTATTCTTTTTTCTAAAACTTAGAAATCTGTAAAAAAAAGTTAAACCAAGATTAAAATTAATCTACATTGCAAACGAAACTTTTTCGTATAGATTTTAAGCTTCAATGATAAAAACAAATAAAAAATAATCTTATTTCTGAATTAATTTCGAGCAGATATTTTACATTAATAAAAATATTATTTGTGTGCGTGAAATTCGATTAAAACATTTAACATAATCGCACAAATAAAGAATTAATAAATTTTCGCTAAATTTATGCTAAAAGGGTCGATCGACTCACTCTGAAATTTGACGAATTCAAATCGGAACACAGTATATATCTCATGACATGTTCGCGAAGAGCCTGATTTTTTCAAGATTCCTCAATCGGCTCAATTCGCATGCACATCGGGTAACACGAACCACCCGGCTAGCCGCGGAATCGAGGACATAGCTTATACCCAAAAGAGGGCCATAAATCCCGGCATCGGTTCTTTCCGCAGCACGCCATGAATCAGGATTTTTAGATCGGCTATGTTCGATCCACGACCGGCGTATGTCCACCGTGGGATAGCGAGGGTGTCATTCGTGATGCATATCCGTTGAAACGTTCATCCTTCCGAGCTAGATCGGACCTTTTGCAGCAGCATATGACGCGCATTAATTTTGACCGCTTTCAACGGCTTTTTCTCAAGTGGCGCCTTGCGACGAATTATTTCTTCGGTGTAGCATCAGGAAGTTTTGCTCGGGGGAATACTGCGACGAAAGTTACGGTAATCTGTTGTTAACAGGTTGTCAAGCAGTCGAGAGTTTATTAATTCACCTGATGTAAAGCGTGAAGAGGCGGCTTGACAACAAGTTGTCGGATAATGAATTAATTAATGTATAAGATTCACTTTGAAAAAATATTGCGCTGCAGTCATCAATAATTGTGATATATTAATTGAATTAGCGTAGACCATACATATTTAGAATAAATTAAATTTAATAATTTTCCTTATCATGAAATTAATTAAATGTTCTGATAAAAATGTACTAAAAGTTATAAAAGTAATTTAGAAATAATTATAGTAATATTGTAAACGATCTGAAACTGCATTGACTTTCCCTTAAAAAAAAAAAGAAAGATAAGTGTTTCACACAGGAAAGAACGATTTCTAAAAATTTAGCTGGATCTGCAAATAATTTTGTTGGACCATCAAAATAATTATGACAGATGTTTAAGCATGATGAACAATACAAAAAATTTTGACATTTTACCAACCTGTTTAAGTAGTCCAATATAATTATTTGGTCTAACAAAATTATTTTCAGATCTGTATCTAGCTAAATTTTTAGATATTTTAGTCAAACGTTCTTTCCGTGCAGACTTTGCACCAACGAAAATGGTGACTCCCAATTTCCAAATTACTTTTCGCTCCGTAGAAAAATTCCTACGCGTGCACGGATAGCCGACTGATTTGTGAGATCGCGGTATCATTCCAACCCCAGGAAACGAGACGCACGGGGCCGGTAATCACTCGTCGTTAGAGGGTACGCACAATGCGTGCCAGGATGCGATTCCACGATACCACCCCCATTGTCTATCGGAACCCTTCGCTCTCCTACGAGCTTCGTCCGTGACGACTGACTGCGGTTTAACCTCGGCGGTTTAGCACGTTCAAACGACCCCGTTGTCGACCCCCTATGTTGTCTCACTCTCGCTCTCTTGAAATGCTGCTGCGAATCGTTTCTAATATACAGGGTGTATTAGAAACCGCGAACGCAGAAAGGACTTCGCATATAGCTTATAGGTAATTGTCAATTTGGTTTAGTCTTTGTAATTTTTTAATTTATGTGAATACGCTAATAAAAATTTCAATAGACACAACTCTTTAGACGCCACAATTTAGCTTACAGAAGATATTAAAAGTTCATAATTTTAGAATTATAATGCGAAAATTATCGTATTTACAACTCTTTTGCATAAAACATCCTAGAATTCATCACATAAAAATGTCTGCAATTTGAATCCCATCTATTTTTATCAAAAGTAGAATGCACCAAATATAATGATAAAGATATATAATTTGTTAATCAATAATTATGGTTCTATTAGCTTTATCTTGCGCTCTGTTTGATGGATATTTTCGTCTCGCTCTAAATATCTCACTATAAGTATCATAAGACACTAGCAGCATACAGCATAGTACAGATACTTAATGTCTGTACTCTCGGACCTACTCTAGAATACAATCATACACGCAAAATGAACACAAATATTAATTACCTGTGTTCATGCTCATAGTATCTTATGGAACTTGGAGTATATAATGATGTAATGAGAAGTGTTTTACTTATTAAAACTCGCGAAGAATTATAAATATGACAATATTTGCATTAAAATTATAAAAATTCTCAACTTTCAACGCCGTTTGCAAAACTAAACCATAGTTCCTAGAGAGTTATGCCCAGTGGCACTTTTAATTATCGTCATGTAAACACTGCAAAATTACAAAGGGTGAACGAAATTCATCGAAATCCAATTTCTCAATAAGTTATATTTGCGAGGTCCTTTAGAGAAATTTGAAGTTCATTTTCTGGATGAAAATGTCATAAAAACTTAATTTGAAACTTGCTCAGTATATGTGAAAGTTGAATTAAATTAAAATAACAATAATAAAAAGTAGGTATAACAATAATAAGGTTTTATTAATAAAAAACTTTTTAAATAATAAGTTTTGATTTTAAAGTACAAATAAATTAATACATAAGTACTTACTATATAAAGTTAAAAAAAAATAATGATTGAAATAAGTTTTCTTATTCGTGTTGAGAAAGACTGACTTCAAATTTAAAGTGTCAAAAGAAAATGTTTGACTTTTTCGACATAATTTGTACAAAATTAAAATGACTTAAAATTAGTAAAAACGAGAAAAGATAGATATAATGATATAGATAGAAAGAAGATAGAGAAAATTTTAAGAGTTCGTCGAATGTAATACAGATTATATTGCTCATTCCTTTGTTATGCAAAAGTCGAAAACTAATCTTCTTTCACCTACAATATCTTTAGATTTTGTGCCATCAAACGTATACGTGTTCAAATTTCGTGAAGAAAAGGCATTGAGTTCGTAAGCCGTCTCCGTATAAGCGAATAATTAGAGAATGATGGTAGTAAACCGACAGATATCTGAAACGTTGACTCGGGGAACAATACGAATGTAAATTAGATAATCCCAAAGTGTCTCACTTGAAATGTCATATCTTTATAACACACTGAAAATAGTATCAGATATGGTGTGGTGATATAATTTCGAAATAGCTTTATAGGAAAGTTTTCGTTAATCTTTATACCATTGTGATTGCATCGATTTTCGTAAGTTATATAGTATATAATTGGGTACATATACATATATATACATATATATACACATACATGTAATTCTATTTTAAATTTGATGTATTGAAATCTCTTCGTTGATGCCTCTTTTCCATGAAGATGAAGAAACGAATTGTTTAATTGTTCAATTAATTTATATATAATTATTGTATAATTAATTATTAATATTAATATTTATTAAATCTGTAAAAGAATTGATTACCAATTTTATTTATATTATTAAAAATGACTGAACCAATTTGGTGGTTAATATTACGGACCTAATTGATAGGTTCTCTTGTTGTCTTAACTTCGTGAACGGCTCTTATCGTAGAGTTAGTAAATGCTAATTTGTAGAAATATGCATTAATAGAAGGTTCTTAATGGAATTTATTTTCAAAGAATTAAAAATTAAAAGCTAAATAGCGTGTAAAACGCGCGTCTATGGTGTCTAGTATATAACAAATAGTTTACAATAATTTACACATTATAAAAAGTATGGATCAAAAATCTTATATTCACTATTCCAGATTTACAGCTTAATTTTTTCATTGATCACATTACATTTTGATAATTTTAATTTAGAAAGCATCGTGAAGAAAATTTACATATCAAATACATATTCCCGAAGAATTTAATATATTTATGGTATTTTTAGAATAGTACAGGATAAATCTGTAAAGAACAAAGAACTTAAAAATAGAATCCTGCAACACTGAAAAAAATATTTGATGACACATATTGAGTGAAATAATGCCAATTAAATGTTTGGTTAATATAACAATAATATAAAAATATTTAATAAATATTACCAAATTTAATTACACTTACTAAATATTTATAAAAATAAAATTATTTTTGGTTAAATTTACCAAATATTTAATTGGCGTTATCACTCAACATTTGATAGCTATGATCAAATCCTTTTTTCAGTGTATAAAATACAAACTATACAACTCGGATAATAAACTTTCATAAATGGCTTATATAAAAATTATTAAACAAATGAGTACAAAAGGCCAGTGAAACGAGCAAAGATACATATTAATTTAATAAAATTATATATTTAATACACTGTAAAAAGTATACTGGAAAAAGAGGTAATCAAAATTTAGTTATCAAGCTTTAATGAAATAATTTCAATTAAATGTTTAATATAATAAAATACTTAGTAATTATATTAAAGCTGTATTAAGCCTAGGAGTCAGACACTCTGCATTAAGCCTAAGGAAAAAAAGGTCTTAGCAGGAGTCTTAGCAAGAAACTCTTTAGATCTAAGTGATGTCTAGGGACTAATATAATTCCAATTGTTCCATTTATATTACTAGTACTACTACTACTACTACTACTACTACTACTACTACTACTACTACTACTACTACTACTACTACTACTAGTAATTATATCAATAGTTCCTAATTATAACAATAGTAACCAAATGGTTATTAAATATTACTACGGTTACTAAATATTTGATTATATTAACCGAACATTTAATTAAAATTATTTCACCAAAGTTAAAGTAACTACCATTTAGACTTGATTATTACTACAAAACTCTTTTCAGTGTACAGGATAATATTTCGATTTAACTAACAATAAGTTTCTTCAGTCAATATATAAATTCAAATTAAATTACATTAAGTAATGATGATACAACACTTGATTAATTCGCGAACAGGAAACGATTAATTATGGACTCTTTTATAACTTTAACATTTTAATAATTTTTTATTCTACTGTCATAACGTTATTCATCATATTGATTTATTTTAACTTTAATTTAATGATGATGATTTTTGTGTATACATTACATGCTTCTCTAACTTATTGTCACCACCTTATTTTTCGAATTATCACAAAATATTATAATTTAATGTGTATTTATGTATCGGCTGAAAAAGACTTATTGTTAGTTAAGTTTAAACGTCGTACCGTAATTTTTATTATGTATTAAATATATATATAATTTTATTAAATTGACATCTTTGTTCGTTTTATTGGCCTCTTACTCTCATTTATTAATTAATAGGTTTTTATAATACATCCATTACTGTGAATCCACAAAACTTCATGATATTTCAGTGAGCGAAAGATCAAGAAATTATCTCAAAAGATATTATATCAAATATGTCCATTGAATTTGTATTCGAAGCAAAAAACTTTGAAAAAAAAACATTCACATATAAGCACATTATTGAAAAAACAAAATTTAATAAATAAAAAATAATTAGTAAAATAATAAAATAAATTAAAAATCAGATATGATTGAAGCGAAAGACGTTTGAACTTCTCTAAAGAAGGAAGAATTTTTTTCCCGTGATATTTTATGCGAGAAAACTTTATCCGCTTTTAGCAGAACATGCTTCAGTATTCCAAGTGAAAAAAATGCAATTGAAAATATCCGTCAAAGATTTTTTTGCGCATAAATTCCCGGAAGTGCAATACGCTATCTCTTTTCCGGAGATATGCAGGCTCTTCGCCATCTTCTTTTTCTTCTTTACAGGAGGCGACATCGTCTAACCGATTACGTATTCATTCCATTCCATCCGTTTCATATTCTCGCTGGCGAATGACGCTTTCTCGCGCGCGTTTAATATTTCAGCTGGCTACCGACGAGATTTGCGCGGCGGAACAGTGACTTTAATTACGAATGTTTTAATTAGGAATTTAACTGCAGCGACGCAATGGAATCAGGGTTAATGATTGACAGGGTCACTTAACATCACAACAAAAATGTAATAAAAATAATTCGAAAGTTTTCTTCCCGCATATTTCATATTTAATATTAATTCGTAATGTTCGTTATATTTGATATTCAGGTTTCTTGCGGGTTTTATGAAATTAATTAAAAGTATATCAACATTTATAATCGACGAATTGAGTAAAAAAACAGAATTGTTTTATATTTTCTATATTCACTTATCTATCTTATATTCATAATTCTATCTTCTCTTTTCTCTTTCAATTATATTAATGTTATATAAACCTCTCGATTCTCTCTCTCACCATTTTTTTATATGACAATTTTTATTTTAATATTAAACGATAGATTAATTCAAATTACATCACAATATCCTTAACATTACATAAAGATTGAGATAGTAAATCCATTTTTATAACAAAATTGCGTAATTATTGTGTGAAATACCAATATGATATTTTATATAAATCGGATCCCTAAAAAAGCGACTTTGTCCAAGCATCAGAGAGGCTTGAAGTAAATACAAATATGTGCGGGATATATCTTACGATTTATCATAATCTTCAGCTTCCGATAATATCTTTGGCTATAGAGAAATGTCTAAAAAGAGAGAAACAGAAAATCTTTTATAGACGAGCGATAAAATTGACTTGTTTCGCGCCCCTTCGCGAACATATCGCACAATTTAAGGACACACAGCTTCTTTTCCACCTTCCTCCGATAAATTCTCTTTATATGCGAGTCAACGAGCATATCGGAATACACAACAATATCAACGTTCCCCTTCCGTTGTTTTACATGCTTCGCGTTGTTTCGAGGAGGACACCGAAGGCGCATGTCTCTCTTGCGTATCGCATGCATCGGGCAAATAAGATCCTTGCGGCCGAGAAAAACGCCAGGGGATGGCAATATGCCGGTCGGATCTTGCGGCGGATCGCACATGGACACGCGCCGAATACAAATGCGACTATCAGAAGTGTTTTCGCGGTCGGGCGCTCGGGCGCAGACAGTAAATGATCGCGCGAGCGGTTAGGGTTGCGGCTGGTACCTTCGAGGGTACTATCCGAAGAGACGCAAAGTTTCCCCCGAAGCGGCGAACTGGCTCGTTTCGGCGGTGAGTATTGCAAAAGTTTAAAACACCTCTCGACATTTGTCGAGACAGCGAGTAGTAACGGATGGTCAAAGTCCGCCGCGCAAATCGAAAGTGCATTTTCGCGCCGACGACTGTGTAACATCGACATTGAGAGATACGGTGCAACGGTAACTTTACAATTTCTAAAACTCTACTCTTTGAATCTATATTTATGTTCTCAACTTCTTAGTGAATTATAAACCATAGTTTACGTCGAATCCATAGTTTAATCGAAAGTTAAATTTTTCTATGATTCCTGCGGGAACTAAATTCGAAATGTAATATTACTTGAAAATTAAATTCGAACAAAACACATAAAAAATATAAAAACATTTTTTTGTTACAACTGAAGAGTTTCATACAAATACCAAATATGTCCACATTTAAAAAAAATTTGGGTTATGGCGCCAAATCAGCTTCCGTTAGTAGCGTTACATCGTGAATAATTTTGTTCCGGCAAGACTCAAATAGAAAATGGTGTCTGAGTCGAGATTTGAACGCCACTGCGATTATATAGATCACACACAAAGATATGGAAAGGTATTTTGTACCTCGGCTTACTTCAACGCTTTTAGAGACTCACTAATATATAATAATATAATTCATATGACAAAAAATTCTTGATAATATGATTCTCTGGAAAATCAAGATATTATTCATCGCGTGCTTCCTTATGCCTCTGCAAACAAGTCTCCAAAATAATGTATTCTTGACATCACATCGTTCATACTAACGTCATTTTATAATATACTGAGGATGGACAAGTTAGTCCAAAACATGTTTATGTGATTCGTATGTGAATTTTGCGGTTAGATAAATGTTGTTCAAATTAATACTATAATTATATCCTCATTGGTTTGACTTGACCTTATTATATCACCTTAATAATTTGTCATTTAATAATAAAGATTATAGGATAAATAGATAATAAAAAAGTTTGTTCTTGTACCTATTATATGTTCAAAGAAAAACAAACGAATTTATACAAAGAGAAATACAAAAGTTTGTATTAATTTGTAAAATTTGTACATAAAAAGAATAAAAATTATTGCTTTATATTTTAAATAATATTTTCTTCTTCACCTTTATTATTATTAATGTTAAAAATGATAAATATAAAATATTATAGAATAAAAAGATAATAAATATCAAATTCAGCAAAATCTAAACGAGTTCAAAGGCTTTTTATTTCTCGCTTTTAAATGAGTTCACAAAATATTAATCAAAGCTAAAACATGTTCTTATATGCATGTCCGGACAAGAATTATCATATTTGCACAATAAACGATTTGATCTATTTTTTGTTTACAAAAACTTTTTGTACTTGTTTGGTTTCTGTAGAAAATCTTTCAATTCAATGGTGATCAAATCAGTGATGCCATAAATGTTGTCATTATTGTTATAAGTTCGTAAATAAGATTGCATTGATACATGCATAGCGCAGAGAAAGTAATCTTATCTGTTCTACAATTAAAGTCACATGCCATACAACACATAATATTATGAAATATTTCCAAAAACTATTTCTTAATCTTTTCAAAAAATGTTATGGGAAATATTTTAAAAAGTTTTTAACAATATTTTGAAAAGGTTTTAAAAATAAAAATGGTCACGTTTTTAAAAACATTTTAAAAATCTGTTAGAAATATTTTCAAAAATATTTTTTATACCACTCAAAAAATATGAGAAATATTTTAAAAAGATTTTAACGATATTTTAAAAAGAGAGGTTTCTGCCAATGATTTCCTGAAACCCTTTGAAAATATTTTTTTGACAGGATCTAGCGGACAAAGAATCTAGCGGACAATATTTTAAAAATATTTTGTAAAATATTCAATAAATTTAAATCTTTATGCACAAAATATTTTAAAAATATTTTGTGCTGTATGGGATGCCATTTTAAAAAATTTTTAAAACTCCCTCGGCATGTATGATGTGGAATGTTCGTGAAAACGCAAACCGAAATGGTTGTTAATTCGACTTTTCAATGCATCTTCTACAACTTCTTGACTTTCGAATAACTCGCGTTGTGCGCTTTCGGGAGTTACTCAGAGAGTTTCGCGAAACAGCCCAAGGCGAAACGTGTGCCTTGTGCAGCCATGCAGTTATACAGATTACATGAGCGACAGAACGGGTTGCTCTCGTTGAAATTGTAACCGCGCTTAACGATCGCAGTCTGACATTTTCAGGTAAGCCGTACAGAATATCGCGCCGTTTAAATTAATAGCGGGAAGCGGATTGGAGCCTGCCGATTCCGCCTTCCGCTTGCACATTAGAGCGCTGTTTTAATCACCTCCGCCATTTATTGTCGGTTGAACAACTCACTTAACACGCGCTGACTTCCGGATACACCGAGAGAAGATCGTTGTCGTAATTTTATGATGACAAATACTCTTGAAAGAGATTAAACTGTAATCTATTATTTCTTTACTATTACACTTAAATACTATTATTACTACACTGAGAGAAGAGAATGGTTGCAATTACCATAATTTAACTATTTAATTTATAGTGATTTTCGGCGCCAAATATAAATTTATAGTTATTGTAACCAACAAATTTTAGCTGCCTGAACAATGAATTATGATCATCGTAACTATAATATGCGTTAATGCAATTATGAAAAGAATGATTGCAGTTACTATAATTTTATTATTAGGTGTACAAATAAGTTTCCGCCGTTTGACAAAAGTTGGCGCCACCAGTAAGTTA
>QKQZ01050841.1:0-15919 GCA_003595255.1 Solenopsis fugax
AGGAGGAGGAGGAGGAGGAGGAGGAGGAGGCGGTGGCGGCGAAGAAGACGGAAAAGGAAGAGGAGGAGAGAAGAAGACCGAGAAGGAGCAACGGCAAAGGCAAAGGAAGTGGAGAGGCGGTGGTGGTCGGTGGCGAACAAGGTGGGGAGCATTATAGCTAGAAGGAACGCGGAGAAAAGGCAGCTGTAGTAGTAGGGGGGTACCGGAGAGACTACACACAGTGTGCAGAAGCCGAGGCAGCGCACTGAGCCACGAGGGGCTATTTGTGCGAGAAGGGGAGGGTGACAAGAAGCACTGGCGGGGAGGGGACGCGGAGGCCTTCGGGGGGCCGACCAACCAGACGGCCGATGATGTCATCGGAGGAGGAGACCGAGTGTTTCGCCCTCTACGGAGCAACCACGGAAAGCAAGCAACAGCAACTCCTGAAGAAGCAGAAGCGCACCAGACAGCGCGTGGACGCCGGCGAGCCGCGCAACAGTTACTCAAGTATACCGAACTTTAGCTCCCGGCCATCCTTCCTCGGTGGTGGTTTATACGGCTCGATCTTCAGTGGTAGTGGACCACCGTCGCATCAACAGCCACAGCAACAGCAGCAGCAGCAGCAACAACAATCACAGCAACACCACCAGTCACAATCGCAACAACAACAGCAACAACAGCTCCAGCAACAGGCTGGAGCGACTGGCAGTCAAAGTCATTTAGGTACAGCTACGACGGGTCCTACAACTCAGCAGCATTCCGCCCACGCGGCCTTCGGCTTCTTCGGGGCTCCGGGCTTCGGCCCCGCCAAGATGCTGAACGAGTTATTAGGAAGGCAGGTCAAACAGGCGAGTGACGCTGGCGGATCACCGCCAGAGGGCGGTCACGGGATGACCGGTGCCGGCATGGATCCCGCCTCGAATTTGCAGCCAGGCGCCGTGGTTAATTGTGATGATCCCGCCACGGCCGACCTCACGCAGCACATGTTACGCGACATGTTACTGCAGGGTCGCAAACTCTCCGCTCTCGGCGTGCAGGAGCAGCCGAACAATAACAATAGTATACACAGTAACAATAATAACAATACTACCGCGGAATTACTTAAATCACAGCATCAGCAAAGTCCTCAACAGCATCAACAGCAAAATAGTGATAGTGCGCGCAGTGGAACAGTGCAGAGTGGCGGGGAGGAGAGTGGTGATGGTAATAACGTCGTGAATAGCGCGAATCATAGTGACCGTGATACCGTGATGCCAGGCGATGCTGAGGACAGCGCTGAGGATGCTGCCTCCGCGGCACGCGCGATGGAGGAGGCCTTTGCCGAGGCCGGTATGGAACCAGGGGCGAACTTGGACGGATCGGATTGCGAGCAGAGCCTACCTCCTAGCCCAACGGCACCAAGATCGGGCTCGGTCTCCGTTAAGGAAGAGATACAAGAATCGCTCAATATCAAACGTAGTCCCAGTCACTCTCCTTGTCCGATCGTGCCAAAGACCGAGACGAACTCTCCAACGACGGAGATTAAACGCGCTCGCGTGGAGAACATCGTCAGCACGATGCGCAGTAGCCCGGCGCTTCAGCCGGCAACGGTGAACGGTTGCAAAAAGCGCAAGCTCTATCAACCTCAGCAACAGACAGTGCATCACGTTCTTCAGCATAGCGTCAACGATACTATGATGGATGACGAAGACGAGAGTGAAGAGGAGGAAGATCCGGCGACGATCAGGCAGAAACGGGAGGAGAAAGATAACCTGAAAATACAATTGAAAATGTTGCACGAGCAATTGGCGGAAATGCAACAAAAATATATGGAACTCTCCAGTAGAATGGAGCCAGATACAAGTGAGAGCGGCGACGCGCCACCCAGTCCTCAACATCAACCGCAACCACCGCCAAGACCGCCACGACCTCATCCACCGCCGTACAACGGCCTCCCGGCCCTCCCACCCGATCACCCCCACGCAGCGGCTGCCGCTATGTATCACATGGGGCATAAACTCTATTTTGAACAACAGCATGCTGCCCTCGAAAGAATGAAACAACATCAAGAAGCGGCTGCGCGGCAGCAGCAACAACAACAGCAGCAACAGCAGCAGCAGCAACAGCAGCAGCAGCAACAGCAGCAGCAGCAGCAGCAGCAGCAGCAGCAACAACATCAACGACAGAGTTCGCCACCGCCACCAAGCCAATCTCAGCAACAAAGCCAGAACAACACTGGACCCTCGACGCCGCAAACGCCGCAAATGCAATCAGCCAGTACGCCAATTCAGCATAAAGACTTCCAGGAAAGGTTAAACGTCTTCAGGGGTGCTGCCGCAGCAGCCAGCTCGTCCGGCCCTCATATCACCGGAGCCGATTTAGAAGGCCTGGCAGATATTTTGAAGACGGAAATAACTTCTTCTTTAACCAATCTGATTGACAGCATAGTAGCAAGGTTCGTGCAACAGAGGAGGTTTCTCGGTAAACAAACCGAGGCAGCGCAGGCTGCTGCCGAGCAGCTCAATAAGGACCTCCTTTTGGCGAGCCAAATGCTCGAAAGAAAATCGCCGAGGACGAAAGTAGTCGACAGAGGAGCTCCACAACCACCCGGTGGCCCAAACGGGCCACGGGGGCCCCTCAACGGTGGGCCCCCTCCTCCACAACCCACGGGGTTTTCGCAAATCGGGTCCATAGGTGGTGTTCCCCATGGCCCTCATGCTGGCCCCACGGAAAACAATCTTAACCAGATGAATCAGCTGCCCTCGCACGCAAGGCCGAGCGTTGGAATGTTTCAGACCCCAAAACCGCCGACGATATACGCCATGGCCTCCATGCAAGCGCAGCAGCAACAGCAACACCAACAGCAACATCAGCAACAACGCGAGCAGCAACAAAGGGAGCATCAACAACGCGACCAATACTGCAATATGAGAGGTGACGAGAGAGAAAACAGGGACTCGGAACAAAATGAGGCCCTGTCACTGGTCATGACGCCGAAGAAAAAACGTCATAAGGTAAGCATTACAACTCTATATATTCATATAATTTAATATAAATTATATATATTTAGATTAGTGATCATATTAATATAACATATATACTGATATAAATTGCTATGTTTTTCACAAAAATGTACATAATTGTACAATTTCTTACATATTATATCAAAAAATATTTTAACTTTGTCATTCATAATTTTCGAGTAATGCTACATAAATTTAAATCAATGAAATTAGAGTAAAAGCATTATAATCTCTTAGAGATTATTATTTTACTTTATGTGTCGTTAGCTGAGGATGACTCGAATCGGAGTCGAAACGTTCGTTCGTTTTGTAAGACTTCTCTGCATGTGAGACGTAAATAATTTTTAAACTGTACGCAACAACAACCGCGTTTTATTCTAATAGCCCTTATATATTTTTTAAATTAAAAGCATTATAATCTCTCGATTTTTATTATTATTTTTTAATTCGTAAACGCTTTCATGCATTAGTCATAAATAAAATAAAATTATATTAATTTTTACGTATACATCAGAAAAGATTTTAATTTCAAGTCATTCATAATTTTGGAGTAATGTCATGTAAATTAAAATCATTGAAGTCACAGCAAAAATATTATAAACTTCCCATTTTTATTATTATTTTGATATAATATGTTTAGAATAAGTTAATTATAAATTAAATTATATTATTTTTTACACGTATATCAGAAAAAACTTTAAGTTATTATAAATTTTCATATAATGCTATGTAAATTGAAATAGAGATGAAATCACAAGAAAAGTATTATATTCTCTCGATTTTTAAAATCATTTTTATACGCTTTCGTAAGTTAGTTATAAGTTAAATTAAATTATATGAAATATGGAAAAATGATAAAAGTCTGACTAAAAAAAAATACTAATTAGTACGCTTTACAGGTGACGGATACGAGAATTACTCCCAGAACGGTGTCCAGAATCCTAGCGCAAGAGGGAAACGGATCTCAAGGAGGTAGTGATAGTCCCCCGCCTCCTCCACCGCCGAGACCCTATCATGCGCCACCACCGATGCTGCCGGTGTCTCTGCCAACCAGCGTAGCGATACCAAATCCAAGCCTCCACGAGAGTCAAGTGTTCTCGCCCTATTCGCCGTTTTTCAATCCTCACGCGAGTCATCCTGGTCAAGTACCACCTCCGGGGCCACATCATTTACCCGCGAGTCCTCCGGGTGGAGGTGTAGAACTCAGGGATTCCCCTCCACTGCCCCATCCGCCGGCTATGTTGCATCCAGCCTTGTTGGCGGCAGCCCAGCACGGCAGTCCGGACTACGGACACCTTAGGATGGACAGCAATGACCGAGCTAGCGACTGTAATTCCGGCGACATCAGTTACGATGGAATTCAGCCTACAATATCCTTTACTAATACTTGTATGTCGACGAACAAAATTGGTAATAATACTTTGAAATTTTATGAAATTTTCTTCAGATAACATTTAAAAGAATTTTAATATATATTTTATTACAATTAAAATCGAGAGAGAGAGAGAGAGAGAAATTGATATTAATCTTCTTTAGAGAGATATCTAATAGAAAATTAAATAAAAATTAAATGAGAAAAAAATATGTTATCTGAAGATTAATTCAGGTGTTAAAAAGAATTTAGAAATACGAGAGAAAACGATTAAGATTCTCGGGGATATTTTTTGAGATAGAAGAGAAGCGAAACTCGAAAAGTTTAGGATGTAGCGGAGAGTTTTTTGGCAGAGAGAAAAAGCTGGGCAAAATGGCTTGTTCGCTCACTCGCTCGCTTCGAAGGCGGTTGGAGCGAGGAAGCTCGGACGAATGTTAGATTAGTTTGCCACGGAGTTAGGCTAATGTTGGCTGCACCTACGAGTAGAGTTTGTCCGGCAACAACACACCGAGCCAAAAGTTCTTTGCCTACCTCGGCCCACCCTCGGCCTGCAGTCTCACCCAACTTCGCAAGCCAATAATCTGTCCCGCAATTTCGCAATTTCAACCTGAGCATTTCGCGAACTTTACATTTCGAGCGTCTCCTCGGCTTATCCTAGATAAGCTACTTTCGCTGAGACGATGAGACGAGCTCTCGTAAAGCTAAATTTCTGAGCATCAACTTTTGTCTGTAAATATTCATTTCATCTTTCGATGTGTGCAAAAAAGATGTTCATGTTTTATTTGTTACATTTATATCGATCACGATTTTGGTACGGAAACGTCTGACAAAGATGACCGTACATAACAGAGCGAAAATTTTATTAGACCTTTTAATTGAGTTTATTAAAATAAATTTACATTGCTTGATAAATCATATTTTTTCCTATTTTTCACACAATTTAATAAATTTATCACACAATTTTTAAATATTCATAAATAATGATAAATATTTAATATAATATGTTTAATATACATGATAACAATTAATATTAAAAATTTATATAGATTAATATTGCAAAGAAGAAAATTCTGCTTTTGCTGAATGATTTGAGTTAAGTTATAAATTTATAATGGTTTAAGGAATCACATACTAGTGAAAAATCGTGTCTAAATTTCATTTGACCTTAGAAGTATCAACATTTTTTTACTCACTAAAAGTATCAAGCAAATGAATTATTACGAAAACAAATGTGATGAAAAAAAATATATTCTATCAGGATAAAAAAAATAATTAAAAAAAATTAGGATATTAATTTAAAAAATAGAAACTTTTAGTGTTAAAAAATATTCTTGGCCTTTTTCGGAATGATTAAAATAGCCACAATTGCATCTGGTTAAGGTGCACTCTTAGGATCGTCAGAAAATGATCGCAAAAGCGAACGGTTCACCAGCTCAATTATCGTGCACGATCCACCCAGCCGCGGTTTGCTTCTGAGTTACCGAAAGAGCGTGCAGAGATCCGGTGGCTTGCGAATCGGGAGTTCGCCTCGGTGCAGCGAGGAAAAAAAGGCGAGTGTCGCGCGAGTTCGTGTGAGCGCCGATCGTCCGATGCAATGTCGGAACTGCATCGGCCGTGTTGGACCGGGTCGCTCGATCGGGTAGCGTGCCGTTCTTTGCTGCCTTTTTAGTCGGCCTTTGATGTAAAATCAATGGCGCATTTTTTTCACTCCCTCCTCTCTCTTGGGGTAGGTCGAGCGCGTTGTGCATCGCCGTGACACGATCTGCTGTTCCGCGCTCCTCCGGACGCATCATCCTAGTCTCATCGCGGTTCTCGCTGGTATTTGATGCATCCGAATTTATTTTCTTGCCTACGCTTTCTCTTTTTTCGAAAGAAGCTATCTCAAACTTTTTAGCGCGAGGACAACGCGAGATTATGCGCTGATATATTTCACGTTTATAATATCGAGTACAAGCATATACGTTTTGAGTGAATCAAGTTGGAAGTGCCGTAAAGCAGCGCGGCAAAGTCGTACGAATTAATCGAATAAGATTGCGATGAAACCGCATGTAGGGATCCTATTACCAATAAGAAGTCGGTAAGGCTTCTACTGAGGATACAATCGTAAATTAACTTCGCGGTAAGAATCCTTCTATTACCTGCCCTCGCAATTTGTACGATTTCTAATCCGATTCGATACGAAAGAAAACACGATTATGTTTGAGATACTTAGACATCCAAGAAACGAATCGACGCTTCTCTTCACTGTACTTTTTTCTTTTAGCTTAATCTCTTTTTTTTAGAACGAGGAATTTTTCCTTCTTCTACATTTCGGTATGTTTATATATGTATGCATTGTAAAATGAGTATTTCCTTAACCACGGTGAACTCGTCGACGCTGACGCCGATGCATCTGAGGAAGGCGAAGCTGATGTTCTTCTGGGTCAGGTACCCATCCTCGGCCGTCCTTAAGATGTACTTCCCCGACATCAAGTTTAATAAAAACAATACAGCGCAGCTGGTCAAGTGGTTCTCCAACTTCCGGTGAGTAATGTGTCATTTTTAATTTATATTAGCAACACCACGCGCAAAGTCTTTCTACATCGTTCTACGCGAGTGGCTTATTTCTTGCGTAATATTCTTGCCGTTCTCTCGTTCAAAGTATTGTACATAAAAAAATCAAAGATTTTAAAGATCTTATCAAAAAACTAAATACGTTCACATAGGAGAGAGATTTTTACATATACTTTTTAATCTTTGAATAAGTGAATGTGTTAAAGCGTACTGATGGGAAATAATTCTTTTAAATCTAAATTTTTACCTATCCAAATTTAAATCTTTCTAAAATGTATGCAATTGATTCGTAAATTTTCAATCTCATTTTAATCGAGGATTATTTTCGGTACGGTTACTGCTGTTGAATGGATAACTAAATTCATGAGAACGAGCGAACGGTCCAGTAGAAAATCTCAAGGATACGGTGGACAGCCGTGTCGCCACTCCCCTACACAATCTCGGACATTTTCGACATCTCGTGCGGTACTCTCACGAAAGAATGGAATCGTGGAAGACGTTTCTGATAACAGAGGCGCGTTTCGTGTATGCAAACGAGAACGAGGTTTTCGAGGGATCGACCACTCCCTTTGCAGAAGCGGTCAGAGCCCAAGAGACGAGAGTCACGATGGGTGTGTCCGAATCTTAATTACCCTCTCTCGTAGAGCAGCTGGGGATAAGTAACGCTACCTACATAGCGCCAGGTATAGAAGCGTAGGAGGCCGGTGGCTACCGACGCATACTGTCCGGCAGGCATTAGCCTGATTATAATTAGGCTGAGTACAGTACAGATCCAAGATACAAGGCGGTCGAAGGCGGATCGCGCGCGTGCCCTCGTCGTTACATTATTACCGCTTTCTTATCGCGGGATGTCCACTCTCGTGAAAATCGTAAGTCCTTCGCACGGTGGCATCGTGTGCGGTGACATTGCTCGCACAATTAGCGGCATGGAGACCACGTGCTTGAGATATATTCTAAATGAAAAATGCATACGTGACGATAAATAAAATGTTAACGAGCACATGCGCTTAGTCGTTCTGAGTGGTCAAGTTAATTACAATATCTTATATTGTATATATTGCTAGTCGACTCGTCAATGAGACGGAGGGCATCTTTCACTGTACTTTAACGTCGTTTCGATGTCGAGTTAACGCGAAGCGCGAATCGTACGATTACACCAAGATAATCGAGCAGAACAAGATATCATACATGTAAAATTGCGAAAAAAAAAAAATAAAAGAATTCTGTCTATTTTGGCAGTGACGCGAACATCACTGTTAATTATCAGTCTATTGTTCTGTGTAACTTTATTCATCGGGCCTATCCAAAAAGAGTGGAATCGCGGATAAAAGAGCAAGCACGTGGTCTGTTTGCGAAACTTCCAAAACGTTCGGCAAAATTGCACGCTCGTATTTCACGGTACTCATAAAGCTAATTACCGCTTCAACACATTTCGGTACATTTGGCCCGAGGGTTTTTTCGCCTCCTCGCCATTCCATCCATGTACCCTCTCCGAAATCTTCCTTAATGAGATTTATCTGTGCCTTGTGTGTGGACTTTGGAATTTCATACAGATAAAAAATGTTTTTAAATAAACTAGATAGATGCTTTCTCATTAATTCAAAAATCAAATTTAATCCGAAGAATCAAACGTTTCGCGTGGTATACCGTATTGCGCTATATGATTCGCGTTTGCATCGATATTATAACCGTGAACGTGCTTAAATGTAGAACATGTTAGTCACGGTATACCATGATATAATCAAAAGTTTGCATTTATTTTTCTTATACGAGATACATCTATCGGTATGTATTAATTTACAAAATGTATGTCACTAATTTATGAAACAGGATCTTAATTTATTATTTGTCCGATAGGGATTTTAAAACAATTCAGTGATTTATAATTAATACTCATTTCTAATTGAAATTGCATATAAAACTTTTATATGCTTGAAGATTTTCTTGAAGAAAGTTAATCAAAAGAAATTTTGAAGAATACCTATTCTATTTTGCCAGTCTCTGCATGGAATTCTTTCTTTTCGCAGCTAATCACGTAAAGGTTTGCCCCGTAAATTTTTTCTCCTTTTTCTCCACCAGCCGTTGTCGCGCGTGCTCGATCTGATAGCCTAATGCACGGCTTCCTATGCGGAAATGCCTCGCTACATTATTCTACGCTCCTACATGCGCGGCCGGCCCTCCACCCCTTTTCCCACCCTAGATCATCGTTGTACTTTTGTCACGAGAATGGGTCGAGACCATCGTCGCTGCCACCTGCTACGTCGATTATTATATCGTTGTCTCGTATAAAATATACAGACCGTCAACTAGAAGCCCAAGCGTGTTCTTAATGATTGATCAATCTCCAACTATCGATTCATTGATATTAAGGGTACGCGATGCGTACACCGTAACAAAGGAAAAAAAGAGTGCAAAAATTCTATTTTTTTCCCGCGCGCCGATAATGTAACACGAATATGTAGTTTTCCCCCTAGTTACAATATTTATGGATATTCCTCGCGCGTACGGTTGTTGGCAAAGTTATTATAAAAGGAGGCAACGAAATTAGTTATTATATCGCCGTCCTGATATTTAACTAAAAATACAAGAGGCATACTTATCAGAAAATGCTGAGAATAACTGGCATAATATAGCAAACATAATTTTTATAAATAGGAATCATATATTAATGACAACGCATGTAAGTACAATTTCCGTAATCATAACGTTTTCCTCGATGACGTCATTTATCATTGTACATCCCTCGGCGTAGCAGATGCCGGAGAAAATCGGAGAGGAGACTGATAAAAAGAAAGAGAGTGAGAGAGAGAGAGAGGCAAAGAAGAATAGAGGGAAGAGTAGAGTGATAGAAAAAGAGTGGCAACGAGAGACGGCGGCCGTGCACAAAGCGATCGTTCGCACCCTATTTTCTCACGCTCACGCTCGCGTCGAATCGAAAGCACGTCCGATATCTTACGGAGACTCGTTGACGTCGCGCGTACATCATCGGACCTGCTTATACCGACGATATTGACAGCCTTCGTTCGATGAAGCACGCCGTGGGGGATGATTGGGGTCGTCTACGATCCAGAGTACAATGTGTGCGCGTGTTCACGTCTGGGGGGTGTGTGTGTATGCGCGCGCGTACCCGTCTCTATCACCTCGCATCTCTCCCCGTCCGTCCGTCCGTCCGTCCATCCGTTCGTCTGTCTGTCGGACGACCGATCGGTCGGTTCACCCCCTGCCTCCATCCCCCCCCGCGAAAAAGAGAGAGAGAGAGAGAGCGAGAGAGAAAACATGAGAAAGAGAGATGTGCGGGCGGACTCGGGTTCGTTCGTTATCAGATCCCACGGTAGGACACGCGACTGAGGTAGCCAGATCCTATCTGCAGGAACGGAAGAAATTTTATGTCGTATAATGGACAACGGACGCGCACACGACACGGCCCTAACACCGTACGGTGAATCTACTTCGCACGTAAAACCTGGATCGCCTTGGAACGAGGACGAGAATCGGGCAACGATTTTCCGCTTCTAGACAGAGTCGTTCCTTTTTGGCCACACCATTCAACTTCGCAACTTTTACGCTTGACGCTTAATTGAGAATTCTCCCTTCACCTTCGTAATACGAATATAAAATTTATCTTTTTGTAATTAATTACTTAAAAAAAAAAAAATTGATTACTTACTTTTCATTATGATGTCTTTGATAAATGGCTGTAGATATTTCGCTCCGCCCAGCATTTCCTAACGTGTTTGTTCGATTAAAAGAAATTTATAAACGGAATTTAATCTGGTTATCTATATAAATAGCATCTTCGGGGAAACTCCGCAAAGCGGAGAGCAGCGATATCCTCGATAAAGAGGCCACCAAGTGGCAGTTGACGAGAAAACGCGAGCTAATGGATGGCCACGGGCAGAATAACATAATACTGCGAGGAAAAGGGCGAAGGAGACAGATAGGCAGAGGGAGAAAATGAACGATATAAATGAAGAATCGAAAGCTCTTGAGTTGTCGAATAATGAAGTCCACAATGAATTTACCCAGTCACGCTTTCGAGGGGTTGCTTATCGCCGCGAAATATTCGATAATTCTCCTAGAGGGGGAGGGGGAGGGCCGGATACACGCGTTCTCTCTTTCTAATTTCTTCTTCGACTCATTCTTATCAGCCGACGATCGTTTCGTGGGCGGACATTACCGTGTCGCTGCTCGTCCGCGGAGCATACGCCGGCCGCCGGCGGTGATGGTGGTTGGGGTAATGACGCGGTAATTTTCTAAACACAAATTTCCTTTTTCAACCCTTATCTTGCCCGTCGGACACGTGACTGGTCGTTAGCGCGTTCGCTTTCCTCCTTCGTGCGGTCTGTCCGCGCGTTCTTAGTAACTACCGGCTGCCTCGACACGCACCTCTCCCACGCTTCCAAGTAAAACGCACCTCTTGCTTATATCGAGCATGATCTTCTCACCTAGAGACATGCTATTATCGAGAGGCCGCTGCGGTGAGAATTTCTGGTACCTACTTATTCGCAGCATTTACGATCATCAATTAGAATAATTACAAATAACAGAGAATGAGGAGATAATACTAAAGTTCAAGTCAAGAATAGACATATTCTATGTACCGTGGCCATTGAAGTAACGCTCATGTCCAGCAAATTATATTTCTTTTTAATATACGATGGATTAATAAAAAAAATTTTTTTGCTCTAAATATTTAATCGCTTTTCGCGTATCTTGTTTAAACGCACATCGAGTCGAAGAAAGTACATCTGTTTAAAAATCGAAATTTTGCCATGAATAGCAGAGCCGGCAGTTTACAAATAAGAGAACAGCAGTAATGTTCTCCGCTTCTAAACGATAGCTTGCGTTTTAATCTCGCGCGATCGTGCACAATTGAGAAAGCAGTACCGCAGGTGACGTATTCAAGGACGCACCCAGTTGCTTGGCAGAGGATTGGCACGTGCGTGCCGGTTGGCGTGCCGTTTAGCAAGAAAGCTCGGGGGTTGTGACGTATTGCAACGACGTCACGAGCACAAATTTTCTCTTACTCGTGAATAATAAGCGCGAGAGTGCTGAATATCCGTGCCTTGAAAGCGGAACGTATTTTACAACGTACCACGTGGCAAATAGAGGCAAGGGCGATTCTCAGAATCTTCCCGCGAGTCATGCTCTATGTTAACGTATATATAAGACCGAACAAATACTATCTTCTACGCGATTATCGGCATCTTCTGACGTCAATTTCTTCACATTTCTCTTTTATTGATATAGAGGATTAATGTCCGGGAGGTTGTTGTGGCTTTTTCTCTATTCAATCTTGTTATCTATCGTTAAATAGTAATTTCGTAACTAATCATGAGCCTATAATTTTCAATAGTGGCTGCACACACACAGCTAAATAATTCCGGTAATACATACCTCGCGCAATTGTTCAAAAGGAAAAGAGCTAATCGAGCGAGAAGGAATCAGAGAGAAATTCCGAGAAAAATGAGCAAGTAAAAATCCTTTGAGACAAAAGTTGCCGCGAGGTGGTAGGATCAGAAGGAACGCATCGAAATGAAGAAGGCCGTCGAGGAGGGTGATTTAGAGAAAGGGGATAGACAGCGGGTTGTATCTTGGCCGTTAATGAACAGAAGGAAACTTTGGTCTTTGACTTTCGGGCAGCAACCTTGTCGAGAGCACTGCAGCCAGACCCTCGAAGAAAAAAAGTGCCGAGGAAGAAGACTAAATGCTCTGCATCTCGGTACTTACAAAGGAATATCCGCGAGGGAATCTACAAACAATATGTGTATGCTTCTTTCTCTGCAACTAGATTGCTTGTATGAATAAATTAAAGTATAAACTTGCTTGCATCTAAGGTACACAGAGTACATGAAGAAAATATGTCTGAAAGTAACTAGAAACTTATAGCAGTTCCTTGATTAAGATTTCAGCGTTCACGTTATACGGAATAATAGCTCCTTCTGCTTATTTTTGCTTGTCTGATTCCTTGCGCGTAGATATTCATAATACCAACGTACTACGTACAATTAGTGGTAGAGTTTTATTTCCTTTCGTTGTTATCAGGCAACTGTAAAAATTTTTATTTTTAATTTAATAATTGATCTCGCCTTTTCAAAAATTCATATATTAAAATCGTACACGTAGATGAACTGTCTTTAGATATGTCATTTTATCGGACGTTTATGTCTCAAAACTTTAACGAACTGTTATCATTTCCGTTTCCTTTTGATATACATTTAGAGACTTACAAAATCTATTTCGAGATAAAACACGCTTTTCTTTCTAAATTCTACACACATAGTATAAAAAATTCTCAGCATATGATAATATTATGTCATATTTAAAAGAGAGATAAACTTTTATCAGCGTATCAATGAATTTTGCACGCTGGAAATTATACATCGTTAAATCGTGAATTTTGTATTTATATAATTTCCTACATATAATATAGAATAATATAAAAAAAATATTTAAAGAACATATAGAAACCTCAAAAAAATAATTCAAATTTTGTATCATCGTTATTTAATAATTGTCATTCAATCATTTGTCACGACATATTAATTTATAGTGTTGAGATATTTAAATATTCTCGATATGAGACTTATCAAAGGTTTTTTAAAATTATTGTGCTATGCGCGCTATAATTTATTATTATATGATGTTACAATAATTGTTAATCGAGGATCATAATTTAAAAAAGAACCTTGTGAAGAAAGAAAATCAATTTTCTAAAGAGTTGTAATCTTGTTTGCCACTGCAGAAATAGATGAAGCACCTGCATCGAGCAAGCCACTCCATACGTGGTTGTGCGTGTAAACGGTAGTCACTTAATTAAAAATTACTTAATTACGTTCTTGGCACTAATTAGGTACGCTTGGTTCTCTCTTAGTCGTGCACGATTCTCTCTCTTTCTCTCTACTTCGCCACGACAGCTACTTATTTCTCTCCCGCTCTCTGCCCATTTTGCTACCCCCCAACTCGTCCACCTCCATCACCCTTTAGCTACCTCCTCCAACATCTCTTAACACCCTCTTCCGTCTCTACACTCCGTTCACATCTACTCAACGGAAATCTGTCTTGGTTGCAGATTTCAGTCTCTTTTTCCATCGCTTCTTTCTCAAGAAGATGGCTTCTCTCATCAGCCTCTTTTCTCTTTTAGATGAATATCGGATCACGACGAGCTCCATCGCCGATCATTCTCGCAATTCAACCTTGCGAATATTCGCACTTTATTTGCCGACGTATTGTTAATGACTTCGAATTTGCCTGAAACGCAAACGAAATTAATACATTTGCAAATCTCTCGTCACAACGCGTTACAATTACACTCTCATTTATTCGTTCTGATAAATGAAAGCTAGTTAATGGCAATAATTAATTGAAATTTTTCGTATCAAATGTTCACATGTAATTTAACACATGGACGATCAGGAAGAATGAAAGTCCTGATCAGCATGGATGAACGTGGAGAAACGAGCTTACGGGGCCCTCCTCGTGAAATGTCAGTATATCGTAACATAAGGGATTCCTGCTGGCGTTGCAGCAGGCAACCGGTGTCGGTTCTTCTCGAATTTTTTGATAATGAACGCAAGTACGAGAAACACGACCAGTATTGGCTGAGCGGCAGACAATACTGTAGCCGCAGGGCTATCGCGGGAGGAACAACGATGGGGGCGGGGGTAGGCTACTGGAGGTTTCGCGGGAGGCTACAGGGAGATTGAGGTGACATGCGGGGAGGGAAAAAGGAGCAGGAGCTGAGAACGGGGGGAGAGGGAGGGCGACGGCAACGGAGGCTTTATAGGGGATGTAAGCATCGCTACTGCAAGGCTAATCCGACGCTATGAGCTGCTACTTGCAGCATGAGTATGGTGTGTACACTCTCTGCCAAAGATTTCTCCAAAGCAAACCTCTTTTTCCGGTTATGTTGCAGGACAATTAAAAGAGTTCATTGAACCTCGCGCGAGTATAAATGTGTTCACAAAATCGCGAATTCTAAATTGTCTGAGTTTCTATTTTCATGTTCCCGACGAGATACAAACTGCAACCTTACTGAAATTGTAAAGAACAGCGACGAGAAGAAATAGAAGATGTATTAAAAGTACGTAGAAAAATATTAGAGTTATATAACTTCTATAAGTTATTAATATTGTTAATTGTGTAATTTGCATTTTCACACTAGGAATAGGTTTAGAATATACAATATTAATCATAAATCTTGTGTTTCGAATCGAATTCTAAGCTTTTAGCACGTTGAACATTACAGATTCATCAATCATTTTCATACGTCTGCAATATTGACGAACTTCTGTACGTATTTTCACAATAGATGTCACAGATTTCTATTCCTGTTGCTTGCAGAATGGAATTTTTACTAAATTACACTGAAATATCACTCGGGTGGTATATGGTTTCAATGTCTCTAAGAAATCTTGGGATTACAGTTCAGTAATACCAGAAGGAACTACTTGGCACGATGCCCTTCATCAGTCTCATTTGAGCACGCTACTTGGGATACATATTTAAAAGGCAAGAGTTGCAAATACAGAAATACAGAAAGTATTCGCTGTAAAGGCAAGCGTTTACGCGAATAAATCGATCAATACATTACTTTCATAATTTCTATTTTCTAATGAGAAATCTTAAAAATGTGCGCCGACAATGGCAATCGCGCGTAACGCGAAATTAATCCCATCGAGATCCGAATTTCGTCACTCCTGCAATTTTAGCAGTCGCGATGACCGGGCGAAAAAAATCATCGCGAGTGAAGATTAAAAAATGAGTTAGCCGGGGAAACTGCAACCGGTAATCCATTACGTCACGTCCATCGCCAATGCCACCCATTTGCTGCACCCTGTCCCTCTCGCCTACCCCTCTCAGTCAGCGACGACCCCACGCCAGTCATCCAGACGGCAGCCACCGTTTTTCATCCCCGCGATTCGGAAGATCTCCGCGTGGGCGTGTGTACGGCACACGGCACGCGCATACACTCGCGCGTGAGATCCTAGACACGCGCGACAGAGCGGGTGCG
>QKQZ01050844.1:0-11265 GCA_003595255.1 Solenopsis fugax
TATATTCTTAGAGGGCTATGCCCTAGAATATTAATAAAAGCTTAATCAATCAATCAATCAATCAATCAATCTTTCTCTCTCTCTCTAGCCGTTCTCTTTCGAGATAAATTGATCTAAGAAACAACGTGCATCTTACATACTTAACGAAATGTAAATACTACATACAAACGAGCTCAATTTCGTATTCGACATCGAGTGTCTTCCGCGTTCGATGCCCAAAAAAGCGAAGCTTCCCCGAAGGACGAAGAGAGAGTTCAATGACCGAGAGAGCATATTCCGCTATTATTCGCGAAACCACTATTCGGAACAGCGTTCAAACCGTGGCACGCGCCGTGCAGGGAAAACGAGGTAGAAAATAGGAAAAAAAAAGGGAAAAGGAGAGCACAGAAGAGAAATCGGCGAGGCGAGAGTGGAGGCGACGACGTACATGTTCTCTCCTTCTCCTTTTTGTCGACGGGATGTTGCAACCGCGTGTAAAAGCGCCGCGGCGGCTCTGTCGAATACAAGGTCGAATCAAACGTACACGCAAAAGTTCTCATAAATTGTAAATGCGCCCGTCGAGTTGCGACGTGGTCGCGGGTGGGGAGCGGGGAGGTCAAAGGTCCCGCGTCCTGCGCTCGGGAGAGATGGCTGACAGGAATACATAAGCGTCCTCCTCGCGAGAGGCGAGAGGCGAGAGGCGAGAGGCGAGAGGAGCAGAAATATAAATGGGAATGCAAATGTGCGCGATGCGATATACATATATACGCTTTACGTAATCCACGTCGACCGGGTTACGTCGCATCTCGCGAAAATGACATAACGCCAAGTCAAATCGTCGCGCCACGCTGTCATGGACCCATGACACACACGTGTCCATCAGCCCAGGTTGATCGATCGTTGATCGCTTCTCTCGCGCCGATCATATTAGAATTCTCTTCCTCCTTTCTTTTACATAAGAACTGTTTCTTTTTTTTTCTTTTAATATGGGATTAGGCTGGAGGTTTCGTAACGGAAGGCCTCTAATCTATTCCGCGATACTCGTATCTTGTTCTTGATACGTTATTGCGTGTCTCGACCAGTCTGGACGGCGCGGACGGCGCGGACGGCGCGGACGGCGCTCGCAGAGTCGAAACGCAATCCCGATTCGTAGCGGCGATCATGGTGGAAGCTCGCGATCAGCCGGGTGGGAGAAGACCATCGCGCGAGCGAGCAGCAGGCAGCAGCGAGCTAAGCGAGCGCGAATGAAGGTGGGAACAGAGGAAAGAGTTAAGATGGTGGACCGGAATGGGGCGGTCGGTTGGCGCGACGCGCGCCACGCGCGAATCTACAGCGAGCGGATTAGCGGAATGTTGCTTACAGAAAGTCAGAGGCGAGTCTACGCGAAGGAGATTCGATGGGCAGCTTCAGACAGCTTCCACACACCGTGGATATACGTGTGGAAGCGGCTCATGGAAGATACACGTATCTCTCTGTTTGATAGATGAATACCTAACGACCTAAGCGCGCGCGCGCGCGGCCGCTCCTCGGGAAAAAAAAGAAAAAAAAAAACAAAAAACCACAGATTCCCTCCACCATCCGCGCCGTGTGCATATGCAAAAGTGTGCGCATGTATAATTAAGCGACGCTAATTCCCAAAGAAACGGCATAAGTACGTTACCAAATGCGACGACGAGCGTAATCGTCGTCGCTTCTAATGTCGTCTCATCGTCGTTCGACAGAAGAAAACACGAGCTCGGCAAACAAGCGGCTTTTCGGACCGCTCAAATATTAGACGATCGCGAGTCTTCTCGCTTGAGCAAAGATTCGGAGGAATGTATGTTGTACGTTGCGTCTCTCGCGCGAGTAAAATCCGAACGGTCCGAAATTCGCGCGAGATTTCAATCAGTACGAGCGGGGACGTCGCGTCTCGCGTCGTGTGTCATGTGTAATCGTTCTCTCTCTCTCTCTCTCTCTCTCTCTCTCTCTCTCTCTCTCTCGTCTTTTGCGTCCCTGACGCCGGCGGCGGCGTGTGTTTCGAGATAGCCGCAGCCTTGCTGTCAGCATAAGTCAACGTCCTCTCGCTTCTCACGAGAAAGAGAATGCTCCAGCAAATCTGCGACCAGGGATATGCCAGCGTAATATACCTGGCCGAGCATCAACCAGGTTCACCGCAAGTCTTATGAAATTGATCTTAGAGTAAACCGTGGTTTACTGACGTTTCAGGAATAATTGAACCCCGCCGCGAGACGATTGCATTTCAAAAATAGCGACATGTATCTGAAGACGTGCAGTTGCTGTCTATAATTAATTCCATTCGGAAAGCATCGGTCATGAGGAAGATTTGCAAATTGTTGCAACTGATGTGAAACATTACGTTGCGACACATACGACTATTTATTCGTTCGTGTTACCGTCAATTCTTCAAAAATCTGTTATTCGAACAAATTTCTAATTCTCTTCGAAGGACGTAAAATGGATGTATTATCGTAAACATCTAGAACAATAAGCTTCACTCGATACAATAGCTTTACGATATCTGATAAGTTCAGTTAATTTGTATACGATAAGTTTAGATAAAGCAATCCATCTTTGTTTGATAACTGCACAGATGGTATAAACAATATTAAGATAATCGTAGATTAGTGAAGAACTGAGAGAACTAAAAAAACTTGTGTATTCAATTGATAGTAACGCAACGTAAATTAATACTTAATTTTAAATATGCGTACAATATCGTTCTGAAAAACAATATATGGATTTTCCGGAATAATGTGCTGGGAAGCCTTTTTTTTAAGTGCGCAATTGTTTTTCACATAAAAAAGATGTGTAAAAACAACGTGTGTATTAATTTGACCACACGAATCACGCCACTGCAAATGAATAAGCAGAATAGCAGATATAAACAGAAAAATAGACACGAGTATCTCATTCTCTTGGCAGAAAAGAACTTTCCAAATTTAAGAAATGCTACAAAAATCTGAAAACATGAAAATGCTAAAACTGACACACATTTCTAAATTTTTGTATTTTTGTTGTGCGATTTCTATGAATATCTGGGTAAAACTAGGTGAAATTACAACAAACTACAACATTCTACAACATTTCTAAGTAACTTACTGTGGCGAGAAAATTTTTTACGAATAATTACAAAGTTCTACTAAAAATAGAAATGTAGAAATTATTTTTTCTTAGATGTATGTATTTAACTATTTAAATTAACAAAAGTGTGTTCTAATGTTCTGACATTTTGGCATAGAATTTTATAGAACTTTATTCGCCAGGATCGTCGCAATTACACTTGCATTTTTTCCCTGTCGAATATTATAATTTTAGTAATTGTAATAAAGAATGTTATACGTTCCAATGATTGTAATTCAATTGTAATTTGGAATGTCGAGTTTATCCCGATCAACTTGTCTCTGCAGGAATTCGAAAAAAATCGCTGTCGCGAGTTGGCAGACCCTGGCCTGGAAAAATGTCGCAAGACGCGAAGATTTTCGATGCGAAGCGTTACATCAGAGACCGCTATCTAACGCGATATCATAATCGGCAACGGCAGCGGTTTTATCGTTCGATTTCCTCTTCGTAACCGAGGAACCAAGAGGAGTATTGCTCGCTCGCGGCCGTTGTCCCCGATCGGGGCACCATTCGAGATTATAGGCAGGCAGGTATGCGACTTGGGGGGAAAAAAGGAAACGGCCGACCAGATGGGACCCGGGCGCACTCGTGCAAGACACGATTCGCAACGAAGAATAAAGGAAACCGGGAGCACCTGTTGCCGCAACGCGGGCGCAGGCGCTAGATTTCTCGAAACGAGAGACACGTCATGTCGTGCGCCACGGGATTAATCCAAAGAATCAAGTGAAAAGAACGTCGCGTGTCGACGTTGAATCCTGCTATCAGTTTCGTAATTATTACGCGAAGAAATAAAAGTATAAACGTGCCATGGTATAATATACTTGTATCCCTCTTACAATACATTGGATTTGCATGAGAAGATTGAGAACTTAAGGATGTGGTCATATCTCAAAACATTATCAAAAATATAAAAATTTCGCAGAATATTCTGATATTACGTTTGTGTAAAATTAGAGCACATTTTACTTATTGGTCTGACTTTTAGCTCGTATTGTATAGCCAAAACATCCTTAAATTCCCGCATATTAAGTTTGCGTTGCGTTTAAGTTTCGTTTAGACAAGTAAAATTCTTTATCCAGCGTGTAAATCGATGCGTCGATGCGAGTCATAACAGCAGACTCACTGATTTTTCATTTTCATCTCGTAACGTCGCTGAATTACGTCGGAGACGTCAGGGCGGAGTTTCGCAGAACGTAGAAAATGTCTCAATCGTGAAAGAGAGAAGAGTATCGCAACCACCCTTGCGCAAGGCCGAGGCAAGGCGATCGCAAGCATCTGCACTTTCGAAGCAAGTTTCATGAGGCTGCAGTCAGATGCAGCAGACGTGAGTGAAAATCAAATCGAAGTACGGACTCGTTTAACCTGAAGAAAATAATGACACAGAATTAAAATTCTCGAAATGGATCTGGTAGTTTGGAATGTTTAAACGAAATTAGGATTGAAGGATTTAACCGGGGCAGAAAGAGAGAAAAGAGAGGGAGGAGCGCGGTTCACAGCCGGAAAGATAGAAAATGACGAAAAAAAANAAAAAGGAAAGAGCGTGCGAACGGCGCGGCGCCAGGCCAGGCCAGGCCATGCCATGCTGGGCCAGGCCAGGCCAAGTCAGGCCAGACCAGGCCAGGCCAGGCATATAACCGGGTGATCGCGCCGGCACAAGGCTGGAGCTGGAGGTAATGGACGACCTTTCGAGGGCGCGATGCTCCGCCCCCGCCGGATAATTCGAGAAACAATGGCAGCCGACGACACGCACTGGCATAACAGCGCAAGCGTCTTGCACCGAGAGAGAGAGAGAGAGAGAGAGAGAGAGAGAGAGAGAAACCACCGCGCTCATCGGCTTCCAGGCTTCCACGGCAATCCACGGGAGCTTTAGCCGCAGTTTGCGCTAAAGACCGTTCTACGTAAGACACGCGCGAAACGCAGGTGGCAGATCGCAAACGCGGCCGCGACAGTCTATCAGAAGCGTCAATGGTACTATTAATAGCTTTTCTTTGGCTGTCGCATCCGTGTTTACGATCTGCGTCTTATATGGAACGGCCTTAACGCGGCCCTGCGAATTCTTCGACCATGAGATTCGCACAATTCGGGCTATGATAAGAAACATCTTGTGTGTAGCAGCATAAATCCTATTTTCGTACTTAAAAATATTTGAAAAATTTGGCTGAATATAATTGTAATTGCAATTTATGTGATATTTTTATTAAGTATTTGAACATTAGATATATATATATTTTTTTAATATTGGAATGAGACTTAATCGAAAAGAATTAAAAAAGTAATGGTAGAAAAAATTTTCTATCAAATAAATGAGTTTTCATCTCTCATACAGTATATGACAATGCAACAATTTTATTGCATAGTGAATGCTAATACAATGCGGTATATCAATCCCACGATTGCATGTTCGCGCTCGTAATCTCGAGTTTTTCTACGCAAGAAGGGATCGTAAATACTTCAAGTAATATACCGGTCTCTTTCGCAAAACAAAACGAAATTCTTATTTTCGAAATCAAGAAACGCTTCACAGATCATCGCAGAAATTCTCGCCGCAGCTTTCTCTTTATCCCGATACGATTTCGATTTAATTGAGAATATATCTTGGCTCGAATTCTTTTAATCTATAAATTCTATATGATATATAAAGAGAGAATATTTTGGCTTTCTCAAAAATCTTTCGCGACGAAACATTATCACGAGATAAAGTACATGAAAAAAGGCAATTGAATCAGATGAAACGTAACATATGAATACAATTTGTCGTTGGAGAACGGCCTCGACGTTAAAACTAAGGAGAAAAAATGGAAAAAAGATAACATAGAAACGTAAAAAGAGATAGCATGTAGATAAGAAAATGCAGACTGAGATTTAAATATCTGTAGATTTTTTAATAATTGTTTAGACTATAAAATTCTATAAAATATAATAACGTTTAAAACGGACTCTTGTTATCTGCAACTGCAACTGTTTCGATAAAAATTTAATCAATTGGTAACATTATCTTTGTAATTTACTTATCAAGTCATATAACATTTAGAATAGAACAGCTGCGGAAAAATATCGAAAACGTTTCTCCAGGAATATTTATTTTTTGAATAATTAACAGGAATATTAATATTCATTTATTCTAACTACATGTATTTTAATGTTGCTTTTCGAAAGACGAATTATTAAATTCGATACATTAATAATCAAAATTGCGACAAATCTATAAAGATAAACTTTTTTAATATTTTTTAATTTATATCAAAAGTGAAAGTTTAAAAATATTTGACGTCCCGTTAAGGTTTACTGAAAATTACGTGCGTTTCGTTTTGACGAGAGACATTAAATTCCAAGGAAAATAAATCAATTTGCATAGATAATTCAACGATAAAACAATGTTGTTGAGAATTCACGGATAAATAAATGATATAAAAAAATGAGGAAATCAAATACAAATTACCTTTTAAATAAAACTATTCCAATATTGAGTTTAATTTTCTTAAGTCAATATATCTATACTCGATGATATCAAAATGATTTTTCAAAACAGTATCGCTCATCAAAATCATCTTGACGGCCATGGCTTAACTCTAATCTTTTAAATTTCTACATCTTTTCTTAATAGAGTTTCTAAGTTGTTTATGGAACTGTAATAGCTTCATAAAAGATAAATCATTTTGTCCGAGCGCGTGTAAGAGGGAAAATTTCCATTTATTTCTTATTTCCGTCATAAACAGTATTCACTCATGCTTGCACTTCACCGCGTTGATTAATTGCACACACCAAAGCAAACAATTGCAAGGGATTATTATCGAATAAGGTATTAAATTATATAGAAATTGAGTCAGCCCTACACTGAGAGAAAAAATTTCTAAATTTTAATAAATATTTATTCGAATAGCACTAACAAAATATTTACTTATGGTACATAAAAATATTTACTCTATAAGAAAAAATGGCATTTAACTCTTTGGGTTCCAACAAAATATGTATATCCCATTAAGTACTCCAAGATACCGCATATGACATACAATTCTCGTTTTACGTCAATAAGTAAAAATTGTCCAAAATAATTATCAAAGGAAATAGAAAAAAATTGAGTCTCAAAAGGTGAAATTAAATTAATGATTCTAGTACCAAATAAATATATAATTACATTTAGTAAATATTTCATTACTATTCGAGTAGTACTATTCGAATAAATATTTATTAAAATTTAGTAGTATTGAAAGTAGCAATACTTTTAGAATCACCTAGAAAATTTTCGTAATTACGTTACGCCGAAAAATCGCGAGAGAGATTCCAATATCTCCCTTTACTTTTCTTAATTTCATTACACTTTTCGAAAAACAACTCTTCTTTTAAAAGTTGCAACCTTCTCGTCATTACTTAACAGACGCGATACGCAAGACGTGCTCGTTTGATCGCGGCTTTTTTGTTTACATCACGTATATCGAGACGAGGCCGTAGTACATTTCGAAAAACTTGCTAATCACGATAGTTAATCGATGCGAGCTCGATGAGCGCTCGTCGCGAAAGCGCCTCGATTTTTCCACGATGCTAGATTCGATATCGACTTCGATTCTACCGACGTCGATGTATATCCCTATCGCCTTTTCGAACTAACGTTTCTCAATTCGTTTCATAATTCACCGACTTCTCTAGCGTAACGAACGAAAAATATGTAAAACAAAGGCGGACAATTGCGATCGATTTAAAGCTAAGCGTATTTATCTAACGTTAGAAGGATTCTGGAGATGGAGCACCCCTGAGCGTTATCAGAGAGTCAGATTTGAGTTAGACAAACCGCAATTCACGACCTCGTGTTACAAAAAGACTCGCGTCGTAAACAGCGACGTGTATATGTATTTTTAGCATCTATTGTAATTTATAGTGGAGAAAAACACTCTCGTACTACCACGTATAGGACCACGACAAACTTGAAGCTTTTAGACCGGCAATTTGAATTAAGCGGGTCTCGCTGTGCGCGACTACTGTTAAAAGCGTCATGAAATTCAATGTGCTTTTAAGTTGCACAAACACATTAAATTTAATGTCTCTGTAAATGAATGGTATATTACGTACGTGTGCATAAAATTTAGTGCACTTTTGACAATATTAAATGTTTTTAATGTAAAAATGCTCTTGAAATTTGCTTCCGTTGCATTATATTAAATTTAACAGCGTAAACTTTTTTTTAGATTGAGATCGTCTTTATGATTTACGAAAAGGGAACATTTACATAACTAAACTCAAGTCCATCACCGGCAACAGGATCACAGTTAGATAAAAATGTAAAAAACACTTTTACTATTTGACTTTGGCAATAAATTAATAAATCTAGTGCATTATTTAATACTTTAATGTTTCTCTAAGTTTTCATATAATTTATATTGTTTCTCTTGTAATAAATTGTTTTTTATAAGTACTGAGAAAAAAGTTGTTTACTTGACTAAATTTCTTCAGCTTAAGTATTTACGTATTTAAGTTAAATATGTAAATATTTACATTAAAGTTGAAGTATTCAGTTTATCAGTATTCACAGTTAAACACATAAATACTTGAACTGAAGAAATTTAATCAAGTTGAAAAATTTAGTCAATTTAACAACTTTTTTTTCTCATTGTTAGTGTACTTATTAAAATTCTTAGAATTGGAAAAAGATAGTAAGTTAAACCAAAGTCAAAATTAATCTTCATTGAAAAAATGGACATTAATTGGATAGACAAAACCGATATTCACAAATGAGTGACGATTTTTACGCGTCAAATATAGACAATTATACACAGAAAGAAATGACTATCAAATCAACAATTCATTGTTTCATATATAAGCAAGAATATAAAATTTTCTTGGAAGAATTTGATAATCTTGATCAGACATAATTAGCTTATATGAAGAAACAAAATTTCTTTATGTTAGCAAATTATGTCTCTTTGAGATTATAAATACTTCCAAGGAGATTTTATATTGTTGCTTATATATGAAACAATGAATTGTTGATTTAATACTAATTTTTTTTTCTGTGTAGTGATAATGGATCTCTATTGTTGACAAAAGTCTCCCTGTAAATGTAAACCATGGCGTGTGTTTACATAATTTATTTAAAAACAATAATTATTGTTTATTTTCAGACAAGCGTTCTCTCTGAAAAGGTACTCGTGAAAAGATGCTTTATGAAAAATATATTTAGCTCGGAGCACGTTTATTGTGGATGCCAACTGTATCGACATCGACATCTTCAGGTCCGCCAGGTATATTTCTAAAGCACATTCTTTTACGAGCTATATATCTTTTACAGACATACAGGGTGTCCTTTACTCTGGCAACAAACAGAAATTATTCTTTTTAAATAAGTTGTATAAACACACGTCATGGTTTCCGTTCGCTTTAATGCACTTTCCATTCACTTCTGTCTCTTTTTGTCGAATCGCAAAACAACGATTTCAGTCGTCTTGGGATAAGCGAGTCTTTCCTAGTATCCCCCTTAAATCAAGATCGCATAATGTGACGTCACGAATATCGAGTCTTTCAAGACTTCTCTATCAAAAGACCTCTGTCAGAAGACCAATTTCCAATCAAGTTTCTTGATAGAAACGCAATTGTAAATACATGGAAAAAAGTGATATATTATAGCATTAACACGCGGAAAGAACAATTTTACTGCAGCATCTAAAAATTTAGCTAGACACAAATGAGGAAATAATTCTATGTTGGGCCATCAAAATAATTGCGTAGGCCGTCTAAGCATGATGTTGCTGCAAACAGTTTTGACGTTCTATCAAAATTGTTCTTTCCGTGCACAGCAATTCATGAATTGCAATTGGAAATAATCTTGTTTATTCAGTAACAGAGTTAATGAAACAACCACTCTCAGTTTTAATGAAATATCGTTTCATTAATATTGCTGCAAAATTATTTAAGTAACGCTGTAGTTGACATACATTTTTTCTTACGCACAGGTTTTAATCTTTCACTTTGAATATGCTTTGGTGCGCCTCGCCGTTCGAAGCGCGTGACTTTGCGCGACCTGTGTTTCCTGGCGGAGAAAATGCAGGGAAGAAGCACGTCCGAAACGAACATATTATCTGTTCCGAAAGTTATCGTTTTACATTGATTTCCGGGCGATTGGGCGATTGGGCGATTTCGTGCCGATAACGATGGGTGCATTTTTTTCCTTTACGACGAGTTTGCTGCAAAATTCAGAGGAAAATATACTTTGATTATTTTAATCGGCAGCCGCGGCTCAACCGGCGGAATTGCTCGCGGCGAAATTTCTAATACAATGCCTGCCCCTGATCAAAGCTTTCCGTTCGTTTCGTCAGGCGACAACAAACAAACGATTTCGCGTTAACGCAACGTACGCATCGTCCCGACAAGTCGGTCGGGACTCGGGACGATTAAGCTAATCAGGGGGGAGGTTCGATCGAGGTCACCCTTGGGCGAATTCTCGCGAGGATGTTTCTGCTCTCCCAGCGGGAGGAGATGAATCTCGAGAGCCGCGAGAGCCGCGAGAGCCGCGAGAGCCAACTCGTCCGTGGCGAGCCACTTCCGCCTTCCGCCTCGCGCGATCTCTCTTTCTCTCTTTCACCTGCCTCTTTCGCCTACCTCTCCTCATCTACCTTGCCTCGCCTCACCTCACCACGTCTCGCCTCGCCTCGCTTCGCCTCGTCGTTACCTTACCTTATTCTGCAGCTCGTCGATGAGCACGTAGACGAGCAGCGTGATCTCCTCCTCGTCGGAGCCGAGCGTGTTCCCTTGGAGGCCAGCAGTCGCCACGTACAAGGTGACCAGGATGTTCTGCGAACTGGTACCACCTGCACCTCCTCCTCCTCCTCCTCCTCCTCCCGCTCCACCCATCCTCGTCGTTCCCGTCATCGTTGTTCCCGTGGGAGCACACCTGGCGCGACTCCCGGAGTCTCCCTCCTCCCCGTCCTCGTGAGCGCTGTCGTTGCTTCCCGTTGGACGCGCACTCGCGCGACGTCCCGACGACCGGGGGCCGGGTGCCGGGGCGTCCTTATCACTAATCGTTCACTGATTATCCGCCACCTTCACCACGCACGACATACTCCCTCGCGGCAACGGTTTGAGGTTATGAATTCGACGGCTTCGACGGCGTTCCGGCCGACAGCGGCACACCTGGAGTAACCGAAAATAGGAAAAAACCGGCAAACAGGATCGATCCTG
>QKQZ01050852.1:0-12572 GCA_003595255.1 Solenopsis fugax
GGCGAGCGGGAGAGACGAGTCAATTCATGAATGACCGCTTGCCCGGCGGCGCGGCGGCGCACGTCGCGTATTTCGTTGCACGCGCTCCGCGCTCGCTCGCCGGAACGTCGAACTTTGAACATGCGCGTCGATATCGGAACTCTCGTTCGTCAACCCGCGTAAACCGCGGGCCTACCATCGCGACTACGTACTCGTGACGTGGCTGTTTTCAAGGACGTTGATTCTCCGTTCACGATACCTCCGTAACCGAATTTCGGAAATAAATCTCTAGCACTGGAGTTATCTTTCGTGCGATTTTTTTTCGATCCTTATATTTCGTATCACGTATTTTCCGATGTAGGTTCATTGAATTTTTGAATCATTGAATCTGTTTAAAAATTGTTGCGCTTGTTTTTTTCCCATGCTTGAACACAGTAATTTTACATGTGCACACTGCTATTTTTTTCATAAAGATGTTAGGTGTTTCTTTTTGTGAAATGTCGATATTGCGGGTCATAATTTGTAAAGTAATGCTTTTTTTACTCCTTTATTTCGCCCAACAATTTCACTACAGTATAGTACATAATTGTAATTTATTTATGCTCAGAGAAAAGAGAGACGCGAACAAGAAATCATTATTTATAGCTTTAGTGTGCATAAAGCACTGGTTCATTATTTCCCCTTAGGCATTAATGAAACGCAGTAAGTAATTGTAAGAATCATAACAGTGTACCGTTATAATATATTGCTCCTTAGAAATACTTAAAAAGGAACGAAAGCTCATCGTATTATTATTCATAAGATATAAATAATTCTGCGGTTTAGAATTTGTAACCATGTGTGGGAGAAATTCACTATTCAAAGGTGATTACGTAAAAAGATAACAATATTTTTGCAGAATAAATTTTATTTCTATGCCGCGAAATATACATATACATAAGATATATATATATATATATATATATATATCTTAAATAAAATAAGAAGAAACCATTATTTGAAATAGTGATTTCTTCGGAATTTATATTATTACAAGATTTGTGACAGTTTATTATGAATTATCTTGATCATAAATCATGAGTCCATTGAATTTCTATCTTTATTTTTGTTTTTATTTTGATTTATTACAATTAATTAAATCATATTTTCGTATTATGTACTCATTTCATTATCTTAATAAAGAGTTTTTTTTATTGTAAATTGAGACATTTAATTTGTGGATGTCAAGACCACAAAGTGGTATATTAACTTTAGAGCTTGTGAAAGAATTTTTTCTATCCTTAAAAACGTATTATAGTCCAGAGTTAAATGCAACTTTTGAAGGTCCTGTAGGAGATCCCGGAAAAATTCCAACTGGATCTTATTCTGGGTGAACTATAACTGAAGGGGGGTGGGGTAATGACCCATTTAAACGCGTGAAACCCTGCTAAAATCGACTTTGAATTCGAAATTTGGTTATTTTTTGGAATTAATCGGATTCTATTTCTTAAAGCGTATATCGTAGAATTAAATAAATGATTGCATCGTATTCAACGATCAAAAAACATATAGTACCATATTTAAAACCCCGGATTATATCCCGAAAGCCATTTTCGCACATGTATTATAGAAAATCGAAAATTGATTTAAAAATCGTTCACTAGCGACCTCTAATCTTAATATTTTTTGACAAAAGTTTAGGGATGTACTTTTGCCATGAGTTGAAAGCTTAAAGAGAAATTAGAAAGAAAACTTCTATATAATATATATTTAAAAAGTCTTTTCTAAAGCATTAACAATTTAGTTTATTATTATCAGAATTATTAAAAAACCTCGATAAAAACATAGACCAAAATTCTAAACGTAATTAGTATATAAAATATATAAAAATACATATATTTAATATATGAATGCACATTTGATTTATTTCTTAGGAAAAACAGATTACGAAGAATGATAGTATTAATCGCAAAACGCGGGCAGTATTGTCAGAAGCATAGTTTTTCCTTTTCTCTCGTAGAAATGTGCTCGTTTATTCAGTGCTCGTTTGTCTAGCGTAATGTTTCTCTATAGGAAAACGGTCTGGCATTTCGCAATATGTAGGATGCGGACGATTGCAGTGCGATTAGCATGCGGCGAGCCGCCTCGATTACGCCGATGCGCGAACCTTCAGTTTCCGGTCAAATGATCCGCGAACATCCGGTCCCCGGCGTGTGCGTACACAATGCCGGCTCTTTTAAGCTGTGAGCAACACGCAGCACTCGTGACAGTGTCGTAACTAACCGGGCACGTCCCCCGGGATCGCGCCAAGTTTAATCTTCCGGTCCGACTAAATGGGGGTCCGACAGAGAAGTGTCGCACTTCGCAATTAAACGCGGTACGCGAGTCATCTTTCACAAAAGAGTCCGACGGCTCAGTTTATTTACAATATACTAGATAATATTATAAAAATTGCTCTTCAATATTCTATTAAAATGTTAATCCTTCGAAGAAGAATAGACGTTTAGCCTGTAAATGGCTTTTTTTATTTTCAGATATGGGGGAATTAATTAAAAAGGACGCGCGTGATTTTTTCTAATAAAAACCTTCCTCCCCCTGTCTTTTTTTTCTCTTTTCCTCTATCGTGCCTTCTTTCTTTATCGTCCTTCCCTCTTGTGTTTAAACATGTATCGCTTATACGTACACATGTACACTTGTGCTCGCACAGGTTCAAATTTCCATTCCTTTTCCATATTTTTTTATACAAAATAGTAAAATTCTAACTTACTGAAATAAAAAATTATTTCGAATATATAAAAATATCAAAGATTTTGTGTGCGCACATGTGTTTGTGCAGCTGTAAAATTCTAATATATAAAATTCTAACTGAAAATTACTTCAAGTACATAAAAGTATCAAAGATTTTGTGTAAGAGTGTGTGTTATAAAAGATTTTAAAACATTTTTAAACACAAAAAATAATGTTAAAAAAATTGTTGAGTTAATAGTTTTTGTTTTTTATCCGAGTTGTCATTAAATTATTTGATTTAATATTTTTTAATCTGATATATTAAATTCTATAAAATCTAAATTTTATTGAGCATCAGGTCTGAGTACGTTACAACTAATATTTAATTAGATTTGTAAAATCTTAGAATTTAATATTTTCTCAAGATGACTCCGTTTTTACGCATACGAGATGCTTGACATTTCTCAAATCCTGTACGATCTAACATACATGACTGTAACATTATCATACCAACTACACTGAGAAAAAAATTTGTTGAAAAACTAAAATACTTGTTTTGTGCTCGCCCTTGGCCTTTCCATAAAAATTTTTATTATTGCGTTACAATAACGAGCAAGATATTAATATTTAAAATATTTAGTCCGATACGTGCAACTAAATATTGAGTTGATTTAATAAATTCTTGATTTAAAAAATTGAATGATTGACATGAATGAATTATATCTTTTTTGTGCAACTAAATAATTATTGAATTAATTTAATGTTTAGTTAATCTTATTGCACTAAATATTTTAATTTTTTGACAAATTTTTTTCTCAGTTCAATGTACAAATCCAAATGCATGAAATATAGAATATATAATTTTTAATTAGAAATGTAAGTTTAATTTTCCGCGTTATGAATGTAGAGAATTGAATTCCACATTAAACGGTGATAAATCGGTTCAATCGGTCTATGCAATGACAGAATTCATACGGATCACACTCATGAATATCTCATCGATTGTCTTATCTCGAATTTTCATTTTGAGACGCTTGGGGGCTCGCTCCCGAGACAAATCGGCACGCTTTTAAAGAGCCTTCGTCACGCTGGTCACGCGGTCGTACATTACGCATATATGTCGGTGCGACGTCGAAAGGCGGTCGGCTTGTAGTGGTCGGTGGTCCCCTCCCCTCTCCTCCTCTGTCCCGCCTTACCCTACCCTACCCGAGTTCGGTGAGTTAAGCTCACATCCGCACGTGAGTCGAAGCGGAAGGAAGGGGACGTGACGTCGCGATTAAGGCGAATTAAAACGAGCGAGTCGCATGAATCGGCGCTCTCGGAGCAGGGCGGAGAAGGGGAGGGATGAGTATCTCGCCGGCCCACGTTTATCGACGGGAGGTTAGGTTAGGCTGCTCCAGAGATCGAGCCGGTTAGGCGTCATCGTATCCGCGACGGAAATTGTGTCGACTTAACGCTTTCGTCTCTTCCTAATTTTCTTTGGTACCAAACTTGTTTTTGCTTCTTCTACACAGAGCAAAATTTCTAAATTTTAACTCTATAAGCAGTAAGCACTACAATATTTAATATTAACAAAAAGTGGTTCTATGTCCACTCCTGATAATATTATATGAATATTATATGAGAAGTAAATAATGTTATTTACTTCAATTTACTTTTAAATGGGAATATTATAACTTTTAAATGTAATAATTATTAAGTTTGAATATATAAAATTATGAATATTTTGTGTGCATAATAATTCACATTAACTTTTTATCATAATAATATTCGTTTTCCTAATATTCCACGGATATTGAGATAATATACCACAAATATTATGTAAAAATGAATATATAATATTAAAAAAATATATTCTCGAAATACTATTTTGATATTATTTTAATTTTTAATAATATTCGTATAATATTTTAAGAATATTATAGGGAAATATTTATTCGAATAATACTAATAAAATTTTTACTTACGGTACGTAAATATTTACTCTTATATAAGAAAAAACTTTAATTAAATTAGTGGTTCTTGTACCAAATAAATATATATTTACATTTAGTAATTATTTCATTAGTACTATTCGAATAAATATTAATTAAAATTTTGTAATTTTTTCCCTCGGTTTTTGTTTTTTTCTTTTCTTTTTTTAAAGAAAAGGAAGAAAAATATGTTCACATTATGGCAATCAATGTTTCGAATTCATAAATGTCCTAATAAAAATCGGTTTTTAAACCAATTCGCTAATTTTTTTTCTCTTTTTTCACGTCAATTTTGGTTTAATCTTTAATCGGAATATCTCGGGATAAAAATCTTGCTGACTTGAGTCCATCGTAATTTTTTTCTCCTTCTCCTCCTCTTCATACACCCACAAGTATCTAGATGGTCCCGAGACTACGAAGTTTGTTTATCATTTCTCGCACATAAGAAGAAGACAAATATCGTTAGAGCAACGACATTTATATATATATGACGATCGGAAATGTCAGACCGGAAATATCCCGTGGAAAACGCGTTCGATCGCACACGCCGATAACACAGTCTCTAACAAGGACATCGTCGTCGTCGCAGCTATCATTGAAAGAGACAAAGGATGGGAGGGGGGAAGTGCTCGTGTCAGAGGTTCATGCGAGCATGCAGAACCTTTTGAACGAACGCAGCATCCTTGAAACATAATTCCAGCCGTTCCACTGACATTTTCCACGGTATTTTTACTGCGCATTGCGTAATTGTATCTGGATCTTATGCGGCAGCCATGCCGCCGCCGCCGCCGCGGAGGGGAAGAGGCGAGGGGAGGACGCGTACACGCCGACGTGGGCGAAAAAGGGTTAAAGTTGAAATTAGACGCCTTTGACGGCTGAACTTTGCTGATAACCGTTCGCGCCGATACGTCGATATACGTGACATGCGTTCATGGAACCTGGGCGCCTCCTCCGCGAAGCGGAGCGTAACGCTCCGTTGATGTTGACAACGTCAACATTAGCTCTTAGCGGCGATAAATGACAATTCAGAGGCTCCTTTACGTCATCGCTCCTATCGATCAATCTCTTACGTCCTTCACGCGCACGGCGACGGCTTCGGCTGAAAGGTGAAGTGAATTAAATGGAGTTAATGGGAATCCGTTTCCGCGCGAAGACTGGCGCGAGACTGGTCCTCCGCTTTTCTTCGCAATTTTCTTTTGTTGCCTTGCTTTTAGAGCGAAACCCCACCTTTCGGCAATCATGACAAAATAAATTGAAAAACGACGTCAAGTAAACCCGACGTCGTCGTTTACTCGTTCTCCATTTTATTTTGTCGCGTTTGCCAAAAGTAGGGCTTAACTTAAAAGCTTTATTAGAATTTTCACTTCTTCATTTTGCGCGACAGTTGAGAATTAAGGTAGACTCTCAGCACTGTGAATACAAAATGTATCTTTTCTTTCGATTTATATTTAACATTTAATTGCATCGCGTGCGCGCGCGCGCGCGCTCTCGTTGTACAGCTGATCGAGGAGGGTGGGAGGATAATTCAGTAACTTTTATTCATGGCCAGAGAGAAAACGCTTGTCATTGACAGTCCTGGGAAATGACGTAAGCTCTCTCCGTGGCGTCATTTATTTATATAAAACCTGGCGCGGCCGCTATAAATGTCCCTCTTGGTACCCTATAACTTTTACTTAAACCATCCTTTTTTTTTCTAAAATCGATACACACTTCGAGAGAGATTAATTTGCTACGCTTTATACGGGCCTCGCCCCATATATGTGGGCTTGGCCGCTGGTCTTGTCTATAGTTTCTCAACCTTCAAAGGTCTCCCCCGGTGACATATTAAGTCTACCTGGATTCCCCATAAATGCTCGGAACCTTTCCCTATCTATGTCATATCATCTCGTTTAACGTGCCCTCGTAAAACCATGTACCAAGGTACGATGTCACGAGAAAGAGAGAAAGCAGGAGATTGTGCTACGCTCGCGGATGCGGATTTAGAACTTAAATCTAAACTGCCGGAAATGGAAACGGCAGTTTCCAAAATTAAACTATCGATCGGTTGTATAAGAATTCTGGGGCTGTCGAACAAATAATAACTTAGGAGCCAGTCATACTTTCGGGCAGCAAAATTTACGCGTGTAACGTACAATCGAAGGAGATAAATTCCGCAATTTTGTTATATTGTTTTAGCGTATACGCTGAGAGAAAAAATATCTTAAAAAAAGTTACTACCAAAAAATTATTTACTCGGTGGGTTCTAATAGCTTATTTACTTGCAGTCAAGTTAAAAATTTCTTAATTAAAATATTTATGTATAATAATTAAATGAAGAAATAATTATTATTGTCTTTCAGTAATAGAAAATATTTACTGTTAGATTATTTTTATATTTGAAATAATTTTTAATCTAAGGAAACAATTTAATTGAATTCAATAATATTAACTTATTTATAAAATTATTATTTAAATATAATAATACAATGCAAATATAATAATATTATACATTATTTAAATATAAAAAATACAAAATTATATACTTAAGATTGCATGTCTATATATTTATTTAAAAGTAAATATTTTTACTTAACCTGGACAAACAAATGCTTGCAAATCAAATCAAAATATATTGTTTTTAGAAAAGGTATTCTTTTTTTCATTAGAACAAATTTTTCTCTCGGTGTACTTTCTTTTTTTCTTGCGCATGAAAATTTTATTTCAGTATAGTTTTATAATTTCAGTAGAGTTTTGCTAGAGAGCTGACTAATGGTACCGCCCGACAATCCCGAGAGAGATTGACCTACGAGCGAATTGATTTCATTTCCAATAGAGAGAACGGGAAATGATGAATTTTTCGTTTTTTCTTCTTTTTTTTTTCCTTTATTCGCGAGCTTCAGGAGAGGCTATTTTGGCGTGGCTGACGTTAAACAATCGAGACATGGCGCTTTTTTTTCCCCCTCCCCGTTTGTGCGCGGGGGCGTAATTTCGACCCGCAGCGGAATGAGACGTCACGTTTGGAAGCGACGACGTCGAGAAAGCGGCGTTCTATGAATGGAGGCGAAGCCTCGGGGATCAGTCGGCAGGCAAGGACGACTAATTATAGCGTTAGTATCTCTCAACTTCGTTTTGTACATTAACCATGTGCACCGTCACGCACACGTGCGTACGCGCGTGTATTACGCCGCGCTTGTGCTACACGCGCCCGAGATTATGATCCGACACGATGGAGGACACGATCCATTTTGATCATTGTCGTCGTCGTCGTCGTCGTCATCGTCAGCGCAGGGATGCGAATTCAGGACGGCGAACGTGCGTCACGCTTACCCTTGTCCTGCTGTCGGCACACCTGTGTATGTGTGTGCATGTGCGCGTGTGTACGACATCTCACACAACATCTACTAACAAATTGCCTCGAGAGGAGCACTTGCGCGCGATCCCTGAGCTCGATATTCGACAGATAAATCGGACACGAGCGTGATGTGCGCACGAGTTCCTCCTCTTGATACGTCCAACTTTAATTTTAACGACTTTTCGATATGTCGACAAAAAAAATATCTCGTCGACTGTGTAGCCTGGGACGAATACTTGAGAGATTTCAAATTATCCGACGTCCGATTCGGATTACGCAGGCAGATTGGATTTAGCTGTTTAACCAAGAAGTCTTTCTCAAGGGAAATCCTTTTCACTAGGGACTACTATTGCTCTGGCATTTCGAACAGATAAGAGATAAGACGAGTCTCACAAATTCGTTGAAAGATCTCCCAGTGAAATCAAATGGTCCAGCGAACCGAATTATCTCTCTCTCTCTCTTTGCTTGACGGAAGGAAACGACGAAGCGTTAGTCGTATCTTCCGAAATTGGGACACGAAAATGAAAGAATTGAAAGAAATTGTGGCGTATCTTCCAAAGTAATCTAAACGATAAATTGTCCCGCGCGCTCCAACGACCGCCGTGCGCGCATCACGCGGGAACGCTTGAAAAGGCGTAATTAAGCTAAAAGTATAGTGTTGCCAGTGACACCGTAAACAGGCAAGGTCGCCGAACAAGCGTAAACGCCGCGTGAAAGCGACCGCCGCCGCCGCCACCGTCGTCGCTAATTATCGCGATGAAAGAAGAGTGGGCGTGTATAATATACGCGCGAGTGAAATTACATTCATTCATGTTGGCGTAGCCATTGTGGCAGCTGAACAAATGTATCGGCTACGTACTGATCCCCCGGGATGCACCAGTTTGAAGTTTCCAAATTAATTGATAGCAATTCCGCGTTTCTCAAGCGTACACTTCAACCGAGTCGGAATGAAACATCGATTTCGATCCCTTTGACGCACAACATGCAATTTCCGCGTTATACAAGTTTGTAAAGCCGAAAATAATGCGAGTGCGAGCACTGCGAGCCAACGATTGTTCCAACAAAGCGCGATTTGTATCGAAGCTACGCTTTCCTTCCTAGGTCGCAAATCGTATATCCTAATTTAGATACTTATTCTCTAAATTTAAATCGATGAAATCTTATTAATTTGCAGTGCTATATGTATAATTGTGATCATCAATGATTATTCATTGTCTTAGAAGGGACTCTCACTGATCGGAATCAGTGTATTATCATAGCCAGACAGTGCATATATCACTAATTCATATAGTTATAAGTGTAGCAATGAAATCAGATTATTCACTGTCTTTCTGTGAATAATACACTGATTCCGATTTAGAGAGTAACCCATTTTTGCAATTATATTTCTCGAAATATAGCTTGTGATTCGCAAAGATTGTATTTGGGATCTTGAATAAGCGTGTTCTCTCTTTAAACAAATTTTTATTTACATGTCTCTTGCATTATTCGTAAGGAAGTCTTATGTTACAACAAGATATTTCTGGTTTAAGCATAATTGTGTAATATAGTTTAGTGCCTTTATGCAACATGATGCCAAACATGTTGAAATCGTAATTGTACTGGTATTAATTAGTACAGACATTAATTAATGTTAATTGTTATAGAATGTAAAACAAAAAGGCCAAATTAATATCAGTGATAATTTAAGTAATGTATATAGAAGCAAAGCTAATATTTGAAAATTTGTTTTAAATAAAACTTATTGATACCTAAATGAAAATGAGGAATGTGCAATTACATAATATTGATTTCTAGTTATTCATAAGCAATTCATAATTATATTACTTCCTACTATGAAATATAAAATCTATGCGAAAAAGAAGTAAAAAATTGTTCGTTGTAGTAAATAAAATAAAACAGAAAGAAAAAATGTTTTTATATATTAAATGTACGTGTGCGGAGTTATCGCAAAACCTACAATATCTATATTCGTATACTACGTATAAAGTTTAAGATTTATTCGCATAAACTGCAAGAAATACTCATCAGAGAAAATTATATGAAAAGAAATGACTTAAAAATATTTTTCGAGATGAACCTTCAGCTCGCTGGGATTCACATTAGGGCCGTGCCGTTCGACGACCTTGCCCTCTTTATCCACGATGAACTTGGTGAAGTTCCATTTTATAAAGTTACCCAATATCCCACCTTTCTCTTTCTTCAGATATGCCCAAAGGGGATGTGTATTATCTCCGTTTACGTTGATTTTCTCGAACAAGTCAAATTTTACCTGTGAAAATACCGGAGACAAATATAAGTTTACTCATCAAGGAACATAGACAAATATCTTTACATTTATAATATAAATTTGTCATTACTATACAAAATGATATTACGATATTAAATTTTCTTTTCCAGTCATATAGAATAAAATACGATATTTTTAGTCAAATATATTCGCGAGAGATCATAAAAAAAAATTACTTTCTGGCGATCGGCAAAACTGCAAATCTCCTCGCTGCCTCCCGGCTCTTGCCCATTGAATTGGTTACAGGGGAACCCTAGAATTCGTAATCCTGCCGAATAACGAAAGAGGCTTGTTTAATACCATTGCTTTGCTACATAGTTTTTGATTTTCCCGTAGAGCGAGAATTACCTTTAGATTCAGCATACTCGTCGTACAGTTCGTTCAGTTCTTTGTAATTCGTCGGCGTGAGGCCGCATTTCGAGGCGACGTTTACGATCAAGCACACATGGTCTTTATATCTGATTCAACAAGAGATGATATTACATCTTTTCCACAACGTGACGTTACGCACGACACACAATCGGGTTTATGCTTACTTGGACAAAGGGACTTCCTCTCCTCTGATAGAGTTCGCTGTGAAGTCATAAATCGACGTGGCCGATTTGTAGTCCTTGTTTCCGCTCATCACTGCTGCAACTGCAATCGCGAATTGAAACATTTTCAGTGTGGCAAATAGATATCAGCATTGCACCTCGCGAGTGACAGATAATTCATTTTGAAGATGTTAATTCGATTACCATATTTTTTAATGTTTTTCACAATTTGACGTTAATTTATTTTCTACATCTATATTAGCCATATAACTTGCATTTATTAAAGGGATAGTAAATACTTTTTAAAAATTTTGTTATGTAAATGGATAAATAATTTCATTTAAACTTTGTAAGTTTTGAAGGAAATGGTTAATTCAAGAAAATATTAAAATACTATTTGTAATCATATTAAAAAATGTTTTGATAAAACAGTAATAATCGTATTTGTAATATGCATATAATTTTGCTGTATAAAAATCGCCTTTGATATCACAATTTATTTTTATGCTAAAACATCACAAACAAGTATATATAATGAAACGATATCTTGTAAAATAAGATAAAAATTTTGTAATATTTTTAATTATCAACACGATTTATCTGGATGAAAAATGATATGTACAATATCGAGAGCGCGTTTCAATCTATTACAATTTAATTAGTATTATAAAAAATAACGAATAAAGCATCTGATGGAAATCTTTCCATCTCTCAAACTGATTACTAATAATTTTGTACAAACAGATCGTTTCGACGATAATTATTTATAATCAACAGATTTCGATTAATGTTCGCCGTTAGTTGAAGGGTAAATGATGTAACGATGAGGGGGGAAAGGGAGAGGGAAGAGCAATTATCAAATTACGTGCCTGCGAAATTTCGGGCTAAGTACACGAATCCGGTGGGTAGCATGAATTTTATAATGCGCATTTCCGGTGTGCCGGGGCTCTGGCTCCTGAAACTGCCGATACAGGAAAGAAGGGGGAGAAGGGATAATATTACGAGTTCAATCCCCCTTTAATAAAAAGAATTCGTCAACTTTATCTCTCTACTTATTCACGATTTTCTCACGATTGTTCTGTCCCCTCGAGAGGATTCGTAGAAAAATATTAGAGTTGATAGCATTTATTGGACACGAATTTGTGTATTTATTGAATTATGTTATAAAAATGTAAAAAGCAGCACAAAATTAATAAAGGTTATCGTTTACGTCACTTACACGGCTGTTTGTTTAAATTATTAAATTAAATTAATATAACGTTATAAAATGTAAAATGATAAAATTTGCAAATAATACAAATTCGAGCTACCAGTTTATTACGTATATTTATATTTTATCTCCAGAATAAATAAGCTTCATACGAAATAGAAAACAATTGTCATTTAAAATACATAAATATAACAATTTACATTGCAAGAGATTTATATAAATTAATTGTAAACGTGCATTTACAAAGATAAATAAAAGGAAAAATATCGCGTATCTCTGTATAGATACATTGTTAAAATAAATAGGTAGTATTTGACTTTGCTAATGATCTTTCGTGTCCGACAATTGAGCGAAATAATTCGTACAATTCATAATGACCGGGTTTGGAAATTGCGTAAAACCATCGTGATATATAAGCAAATCGTAAAACGGCACGATTACGTCCGGACGGATGTATGAGTTGCCATTGAAACAAGATGACTGTGCAATTCCGCTGTGTAAAATAAGAATAAATCGATGACAGAACGTTGAATAAATATATATATATATA
>QKQZ01050853.1:0-15586 GCA_003595255.1 Solenopsis fugax
TATTAGAAAATATCTTCGAATTGACTTTACAAAGTTCCAAATTCATATATACACTTAAAATATGCACAAAAATAAAACAAAATAATTTTACATTTTTAGCGATTTGTCCTCGTGAATATGGTTTTGGCATTTTTTAAAGGCGTTTTCACGCTAATAAAGAAAAAATTGTAATCTTTAAAAATTTTCAATTAGATTAAAAATTTTTTTCGTTATTAACATGAAATCACTTCTTACCCTCTTCATTTTTATGCATATAAAGAACTTGTGTGTATAATGCTTACACATAACCCGCTACTTTATGAGCGGCAGTAAGAACATGCGTTGTACTGATGAGAACTCCTCCTCCGACGTAAACGTCACTATTAGTCAAAATAGCAACCATCCAGGGATATGCACCGTAAGCGGCTTGTCCAACTGGATGCGCGGAAGGTGCGATTTTTTGAATGCCGCAATTAGGATTATTTGTACCGCCGGATGAACAACAGTATACATATCCAGAAGGGCAAGTTGATTCCTAAAAGTATAAAATTGCTGTTAATATAATATTGGTATAAATTTATTATTAAATGATACGTTTATGTAAAAATAGTAATTCACTTCACTTTGTACAAAACTAATTTATACAAAAGTAATAATTCTAACTTTTAATTAAAATATATTACCGTATTTACTATTCTGATGTCAATGCGCGTGGGACAGCTAGTTCCAGGAAAACACTGACAATTATTCGGATTCGGACTCGGATTATTCACGATATAAGCTATAAGAGATAATCAAATAAGAAAAAAATGAGAAAACGTTAATACAAGCTAAATTAAAAAATCTTTCTTTTTTTACATTTAGAAATTTTTGATATTAGCTAACAGTTAAATGACTACTCAGCCAAATCTGGGAGAGAAACCTATTTTGTCAAACGTCTACAACAAATTTTCTTAACAGAAAAGTGAAATTCAAAATCCAATAATTAAATCGTTTGCAAAATGTAAAAAACTAACACAACTTGATAATTTTTTTTATCATTCATCTATATCATCTTTCTTACTTTCTATTACTTGTTACATTTTATTAGAATTTTTACACTTTTCACAAATGTCTTACAATAATAATATATACTCGGTATGTACGTACATGTTGCCACTGGAGCGTCCTGAAAGGTCATTTGCGCAAAGACAAACCTTTGCTGCAACAGTTGACACAACGGCAATAAAAACAGTAAAATGGTATTCATCTTGAACAATCTGAGATCAGAGAAAGAGAAAGAGTTGAATATGACTCTCGTGAACGAAACAACTGACTCACAACAAATAAAACACGCAGAGGCAACTTACGGAATTTATATAAAACACGGAGTGCGACTTACGGGATTTTTTTATCTATATATATACATAGTCATAAATGCGTCAGCGTGTCATGAAGCGGTACACCGTTTCCGTTTTTCATAACTTTGAGGGGAACATATTAGTTCGTGCATCCTGTCGGACGAGATATAATGCACGACCTTTCACGGTGCGCTAGAAACGATGGTTCTTGGTAACGACGTTCGGTCGGTTCGGTTGGCTCCCCGCGTGCTATCACGCATAAAATATCTGGCACAACGTGGGAAAAAAATAGAAGAAGCAAATTGCTTCCGATTATAATTACATTGTATGCGCGTAATAATCCGTAGTACGTGAGCACCAATAATAGCGCCCTGTGGTATTCCTAACGCTGACCGAAATGGCCGGCGTCCATTTGCCGCGCATAGAGAAAGAACAAGGCCATCCTCGTCTCATTGACAAATAAGCAACGAAGGTCACTAATCAGGAATCACCGGTGCGAGCAGACCGTGAATCACGCATCGCTGATCTCATTCAATATTATGTGTTAAAATACATTGTTTGTTAAGAAACATTGTTTCATAAGAGGTCACAAATCATCTCGTCTTGTATTGTGACACCTGTGACAAAAGTGCGGTTACATAAGCAAATGGACACTACACATAGAATCATGTTTACAAAAATGTGATGTCTTGTGTGTACCCTGTTTTAGCGTTCAAATTTATTGAGGAATAAATTGAAAATTCAGTCCTTAACTCTGCTGTTTTATTAGAATCTTTATACTATTGTATCCTTTTGGAATCAATTAATATGATCAAAAAGCTCTAAAAAAGATCCAAAAAATAAAAAAGTTTCAGAGAAACAGAGATCTTACTAAATAAATTATCAAAAGCAACAGTTTTTAAATGAAATAGTAAAAAACAAAATACAATGTGAGGGTCAAATAGACCCGAACAAAATAGCAGAGTTAAAGAATTTTATCAGCCTGTGATGAAACAAAAAAAATATACCTACATTAGTTGTATCATTTATCAATCACGTAATAAAATTGTTCAAATTGTGAAGAACTTATACCAGAAAAATTCATCGAAACACTTGAGAAATCTATCCGACCTCCTTTTCATGCTTATGTGCTAATGAGTTAACGTCAGGATGGTAATAAATTAATCAGAGCGAACTAATGAAACTGCTGAAAGAAAAATCACTTTCTTATACCCTTCATAATTTATTTCTATAAATTAATGAAACAAAATATACCAAACAATTATAAACACCAATAAGTTTATCCTGAAACAGTATAACAGAGAACAATATAAAAATAATGTATTTCTATGATTTCCCAATTATACAAATTACGGAATGCTTATATTATACAGCTTTCGTATTTGTGCAGAGTTTAGATTATGCGTTTCTCGTAGAGAGTTCGTAAGTTAACGCGACCACATGTAAAAATACATATTCTGCATATAAGGTAAATTTTTTTGAACAGCACTCGTCAAGTATTTGGCAAAAGGCACGGAGGTAGATAATGTGCCAAGCAGCGCGTTTATCTTATTGCGGCTGTACTTGTCGTAGAACGGCGATCTCAAGATGTACAACAGCAAACTCAATCTTCGACGCACGAGCTCTTCCTCCTCATCTTTGCTAAATAATGCTTTTTTGGAGCAACGAGTGAAGACATTTAAACTGCACAAACAATAAAAATTCAATTATGTTGAGAATATAATTTATCGAATTATGTATACTAGCTCAATGTATGCTGTGTATACCTGGCTAAATCGATAATAAGTGATAATATCCACGGCGGCCAGTGTTTCTGATTAGTTATGTACATACATCCGAGATGAAGCAATGGCTTTGTCACGTAAAGACTCTGGAAGTATATATTTTTTGTTATGTCTTTTCCTATATTAGTAAATAATTATAAAATTATATGAAAAATATAAATAGTTTTAAAAGTATCTTGTAGAATAATACAAATAAAAGAATATATTAAAACAAAACTAAATATGGATAATCTCATTTAAAAATATTCAATGTAGGATATTTTTAAATTATTAAACATTTCAAAATATCATGTATAGAATAATACAAATAAGAGAACATATAAGAAAACAAGATTAAATATAGATAACAAGTTATGATAAATTCCATAATAATACAATAAAACTTAGCAATAGTCATTTTATCTATTCTATAAAATTTAGCAATTCAGATATATCTATTTTGACGAAAGAGATTCATAACAATAACAATTGGATTTTAACAAATTCTAATATAGAGATATTACGTTTTAATTCTTATATCAAATTTATAATAAATCACATATTTGATATAAATGTAAAATTTTGAAGTACTATATTTTAACGAACCTCGGCTAGTTTCAGATTCCTCTCAGATTCCTGGTTCAAAGTCAAATTCTCATTCTCATCTGTGATAGACGGCAGAGCTTTCCATGTTCGTACCTCTATAGGAGCCGAATATTTTACACTTCTGACAACGGTGCCCGATCTTTTGAGCGTAAAGCCCTCCTTCAATTGCACATTGTTGACAGCTTTATTGAATTTCTCTCTGTTAAGCGGCGGCGTCGCTGGACTCTTCGTCACTCGTTCTTTGTATATATGAACTAATATCAATCGTAATATGGACCTGGAATGAACAAAAATTGATCAATAATGCGAATGAGGATTCGATTACGCACCAAAATGCTACTCATATTTTTCTTACATTAATACCTACATAATTACCCAGTTGTCACAATTTATAAAGTATTACTATATAATTTGGGGATAATACTTTATATATCAAATATTTAGTGATATTTATATTACAATTATTTGAATCTACTGCTTCCTTTTATGTAACATAATTATGTAAATGCTACATATTATTTTCATATTATTTACATAAAGTATGTGATGTTTCAATGGTGCATCTAGATGCGCAACGGTTCACTGAGCGGCTAAGTAGCAATTGAAGATGATTGGTTTTACTTTTTTACTCTCCAATCCTTAACTCTTGTCAGAGCGTGGTGACTTCTCAGCGTATTTTTGTGGCGTGTGCTTTTTTTACAATTTATACAGATATACGAGATATACAGTTTAAACACCGATTCTGAATGGTCTAATTTAGAAGGATTTTCATGGCATGATACTCTCGGTAGTTTGCAATTGTTTTCCGAGAGGTAGCGATCGAATAAAATTAGATGTTTCTAATCAGATTTGGACACGGGTTTTTGGCATAGAGAGCAATCGCACAACTTTCTATATCACAATCACTACTTGGATCCAATCAGCTACTTGGATCCAACCAGCTACAGTGAGCGATTGCGCATCTAAATGCATCAAATATAGAATTTAATAGTTGGAACTATAGTCTAAGCATGCTTGGTATAACTCGCAGTTGGTAAAAACTATACGCCCTTGCGCGAGCAGGTAAACGACACTTTTCTTTTTGATATTTTGCGAAGAAAAGCTCAGTTGTTAAATTTTGCTCAGTTGTTAAATTTTTGCCACAGCAAAACATAGGTGTTATGACTAAAATGAATATGCTTTGCGCTTCGAAGCTGTGTTCTTTTACAAAATCAATTCGTTACAGTCGCTCGATGCAAATCCCATCCCCGTAAATGTTTGGGCATATATTAAATATAAGCTTCGTACAAGCAAATATTCAGTTTAAAGCAGTTATCTCGAAAGATTCCGTTAGATATGGAGATCCTTGTCACATTGAATACATTAATTACTTACGTATCTATATGTTCTATTCGTATCTATGTATTATGTAATTTGGTTAACTAAATTTTTCTATAAATTATACTGACCACGCTCTTATTAGACTGTACAACTTATACAGACTGTACAAAGACGTTGCATACAGAAATAGTTAATTGTATAAATATAATATCATCGTTACTTTTTTTAAAAAGGGAGAAATTATAACATTGCAATAACTTTTATATCATATAAGATGTGATAATAAAACTTATAAATATCATGTAGTAAACACATGTCGACTGTAAGATTTTCTTACACGTTTTTATCTACTTTATAAATTATAAAGTGTTAAAATAATTGAATAATCTCAGACTCATCGATTACCAACATCTAATCGATGACGAAATTATCAAATTAACATTTTGATGTGTCAGACAGCACATAATATGATAAATATTTATAAATATTTATTACGATTTACTTTTTTAAACATTACATAAATATTTTATAGATATTTTACATATACGAAGGAAAGAAATCATAAAATCTTTTTTTTTTTCAAAATTGAAACATAGACTACATATTTTATGTAACATTTATGGTAAATAAAAAGATTAATATTCATAATATTTTATAAAACATTTTATATAATATTTATGATAAATATTTATGATCTGTTCAATTTAAGATAAGTTTATGAAAAATTTTTATAAATATTGTGTGCTGTCATGTTCGAAATTGAATCAATCAAAATCCCTTTGATTTGAATATGAATCAAATTTGAAATCAAATTTTTTCCAGATTTACATCATATGCTAAGTTAAAACTTAAATATTTTCAATGACTTTGCAGATATCCTATTTAACAAATGAGAAAATTAATCACAAGAATTTTAGAAAAAAAATGTGCTAACTCTATACTAAATGCTAAACAATAAGTATGAGGATATTATACTGATAAATAAGCATTGCATACATATTGTATAAATTATAATTTACTATTGAGATGATAGTACTTTAGTGCACTTTATTAGAAAAATATAATGAAGCAATTTTTGTTCTTTGTTCTGAATTTTGTAATATTGTGATACAAAATGAAATATTGAAACAAATTTATGAAGACAATTGTCTATCGTATATACAAATTTTTAAATAAGATAAAAACGATAAAAAAGTTTTGGAAATCGAGAAACAATCAGGCACGAGAATTGGTACGTGCTGATACAGGATTGTATCGGTAGATATAAAATAATACAATCAAAATAGATAATTGATTCGAAATCGAATCGAGATGATTCAAAATTCTCGAACTATTCGAATTCAAATCTGTCAAATTTAAAAATGAATTAGTTGAATCCAATGTGATTCAATTCAATTCCCAATAAGCAAGAAATATGTAAGTAACAATTTGTGTTATGTCGAGAAATGTTGATTTCATACATACTTTTAAACATTTTAAAAAGATTATTTGATACGTGATTTTTTCCAAAACCATTGTTGAAATGTTTTATAAAAGAAAACGTTATCTCCCTAATGGTAAAAATTTGTTCATACTGATGTTGTATACACTGTTAAATACAACATATTTGAAAACGTTACATGTAATTAAATATCGCTGTAATAACATAGTGGTAATGATTTTATGCTTACTGGGCTCAAATTTTAATTATTCGTACACTTCTACTATCTACTAACACTCAATATAGCTTGAAAATTTTATCCTAAGGGCTTATCCAGACATAACTATCGTTAAAAGCTGGGCTGCAAGGTCAATTATATTGCCAAAACAAAATTGCGTTGGATGCTTACTTGAACAATTGTATAACTACGATTATTAACCACTTCCCCTTTGGCCCCCACAGCTTTTTGGCAGATACCTCGAGCAACGTTTCGGTATACTCCACCACGGTCAGCCAAATTTTTATCTTGGAGTCGAACTGAGGTATCTTCAAGTGCTGGCGTCTGCCGTTGTACATAAGCAAGTCATTGCAGAGTACAATCAGATTCGGCATGGAATAAATTAACTCCGAGGCCAAGGTCGAATTGCGCAAATGTCCTACGAGAAACATAAAAATGTTAGTGTTGCATACGACGTTAACGTGACAGTTAGTTTGACAGATTGTTTTCTAACCAAAGCTGAAATAAGACAAACATCTGACGGTAGCCTCGATGTCGGTCAGTATCTGCGGATTCGCCACAATCCAGTTCTTATAGGACATCAGTAGATTGTTCAACGTGGAATTAACACAGCTCGCCATCTCCCTGTTATATTATTTCAGATATTTATAAAAGATATTCAACAGAATGCCTCAATCAAGCTTATCTCATCACGAAAATTAATTATTGCACTGTTATGCCTCGAGGCTGCCATGTTTGATTTCAAAGGTCGATTCCACACTCTAAGTCGAATTTCGATTTTGAATTCGATTTCCTTCGACGCGGGAATCGACGGCTCTCGAGCGATAAAATCGATTTTCTGTTTTGAAATTTTTATCTTAAATATTTCTTTGAAATTCTTTCCTAAAAACTTATCCAGATATAAACGTGTAAACGCTCAGAGAAACTAACCAATAAAATATTCAACGTAAAGAAGCATAAACACAAAGTCTGTTCTTTCTACTTTTATTACTATTTACTTTTTTTTATATATTATATAAATATTTTATAGATAAAACTTTATTTATATTTGCTAACTGCGTAGCATAACAATAATTGATTAATTAAAATTATCTAGATGACTGTCGAATTTTTTAAAATATATAAAATCTTCGAACAAAATGCAAATGTAACTTTCAAATTATTTAAAAAATCATTAATTATTGGTTAAGTTCACATGTGAATAACTTGATTACTGCAAATGAATTTAGTCGATCGTCTACTAGCTTAATAATATTTTTAATTATTAAAATAACTATAAAATCTTTTCTATTATGCTTCGAAATTCTTCGTACAAACAATTTCATACAAAAACTTAGTTTAATTTATTTACGTCAGCTGTTAGTGTTTTACTAATGTAAAAGTAATTAATTAATTAAAATTATTAAAATTGTTAAAATTACCACACTTAAATTTGAAAAGTAAGTAATTGGGCTCAAGGAATTAAATTAAATTAAATGTATAAAGGTATAAATGCCAATATACAGCCGACAAATTAGAAACGAAAGAAAAATTAAAATGATCAAAGTTAGGCCAAATTTTTTAAAAAAGTTATCTGATGACTGTCGAATCTTCTTAATTACCTCAAAGGTCGTACGGAATGCAAGGCAACTTCATAGGAAAATTGTTTAATAAATTGTTTAATAATTATTCATCATCGGCCAAGTTCGTACGAACAAGTCAAGTGTTCCACTCACGAGTGCGCAGCCCCGGAATCCCGACGACGACGACGTTGGCCTGGTCCGCCAGTTGGCCGCACTGGCGATGCGATCAGCGACGGCGGTGGCGGTGGCGGTGGTGCGTGGTGCGACGGTACACTGGGTACACAGCCAGCTGCCAGCACACACGAACGGAGAGCCCCGCTGACAGGGGCCGCGCGATGCACGCGTATATGTGTGCGTGTGTGTGCGCGCGTGCGATGCCGTGCGTCGGAAAGCGGTCGTCGTATAAATAAACGGCGAGCCTGCGAACGATCAGCATTCGCGGGACCCCAGTCACGGTCTCGGTCGATCGGAGTACCACGACGGCAACGACGACGACATTTGGAGCGACACATACTTGGACACATATATATATATATACACACACAGGCGGCTGCTGCGGCGTTGTTTCCCCCGCGTTACCCCCGCCCCTTCGGTGTCCTTCGAAGATGTCATCGCCTACACAAGTGGTAAGAGGACGAGATTGTGACAGGCAGTTCCCGCTGATAGAGACCGACGTATCTCACCCTTCTTCCGCAGACTCGCTAGTTTATTTCATTCATTTTTTTTATTTTTTTATTTTTTATCAAACCAAATCGTCGCGATTGCCGCCGTTCTTTCACACGTAGCCGTTCGATTTAAATATCGAGAGTAGCTGCTGAGTGCTCTACTGCTGTTTTGTTTTGTTTTCCCCTTTCGCATGAATCACGTATTCGCTCTCTTTGTGTCTTTGTTACAGACGCGAGCGGTAGTTCGAGTAAAAATAGAATTTATTGAATTAATCGTGATCTAGGTAACCCACCTGCGCGGTGGTGGTTGTGAGGCCGAAAGATAAATATTCGATTTGCATGGAAACGTACATCTCGCGACGTGCTCGCGAAAACATTTTGTGAATATACGTTTACGAAATTATCGGGATACTCGGTCGGATAGATCGCGTTTCGCAGGAAAAACATTTCTCGGGGAGGTCTAATTTTCGCACTTCCGTTGTTCGTATACGTAATTATTCAATTATGTTGATTTAACAAAATTTGCATTTTTCGTGGGAAATAAGAGGAACTAATTGACGATGTTTTTTTGCGCTTATGTTATTGCGTCAATTTCACGAGAATGTAAATGCAATTATTTGTAATTTATAAGCCATTTATATTCATGTATTACAAATACATGATAATTATATAATTATGTAACATATCATTTTTAATATATGCAGTAAATAATATACTCGTACGGAATATTCCAGCAATGTTGCACACTGAGAAAAAAATGTGTTATTTGACTAAAATTTTCAACTTGATTAAATTTCTTCAATTCAAGTATTTATATATATATGTATTAAGTTAAATTTATAAAATTTATTATTAAATAATAATAAATTGACTAAATTTTTCAACTTTGTTAAATTTCTTCAGCTCAAGTATTTATGTATTTAACGCAAATACATAAAATACTTAAGCTTTACTTATATATACTTAAAGTTCAAATATTTTATTTATATATACTTATATATGCTACTTATAGATATTTACTTATATATACTTAAAGTTTAAGTATTTTATGTAATTGAATTAAATACATAAATACTTGAACTGAAGAAATTTAATCAAGTTGAAAAATTTACATTATTTTTTCTTAGTGCAACAATATTTTGAATATTTCTACAATATTGCTGAAATAGTCTGTGCTGTATGGGATAATACAATACATAATTATAATTACACATTTTGTATTCACATGTTGTAAATATATAATTATATATCAACTATTACTGAACATATTAAAAAAATTATACAAAATCTCACATAAAAGATATCTTGTTATGTCTGGAAGCATCTTTTTTCGAAAACGGAAAGATATTTTTTTAGATTTATCTAAACACTGAGAGAAAAAATATCTTAAAACAAAAAAAATTTTACTTAACAGCAAAAAATTATTTACTCGGTGGCTCAATAGCTTATTTACTTGCAGTCAAGTTATTATAAAAATTTCTTAATTGATGTATTTATGTAAATACAATGTCAATGAAGAAATAATTTATAATTAAGTAATTTTTTTCTTGCAGTTTTAAAAGATATTTATTGTTAGATTATTTTTATATTTAAGATATAAAATTTTTTAATTTAAAAAAACAATTTAAGTTGAATAATATTATGAGCTTATTTGTAAAATCATTATTTAAATGTAAAAAAAAATGTAAAAATACAAAATTGTATATTTAAAGTAATATGTCTGTTTTATTTAAAAGCAAAAATTTTTACTTAAACAGAACAAACAAATGCTCATCAGAATATATGATTTTAAGAATATATACTTTTTCATTAAAAAAATTTTCTCTTTCAGTGTATCTTATGCAATATTTTGAGATATCTAGAGATGTCTTGAAAATATTTTTTAGAAACCAAAAAGAATTCTTGTGACAATTCTTGTGTATGTGACAAATATTTTAAAAATATCTCATAAATATCTCTTATGAAAAAAGTTCATATAATCATGTATCCTATGTAACCTTGTTTCAGAGTTATAGTCAGTTTTGTTTTTCAGTAATGTGTAGCTGCTTATCCTTCTCCTACGAGGTATTCAAAATGATTATATACCTCCGGTCCGTATTTGCAAACAATGTTTGATATCTTCTGGATATTTCCTACCTCGATTTCGTACGTTTTGTTTGAGCTCATTTCATTTCTCTTGCTAGAGCGGTGTAAAGGTTTATTATTACTCTTACTAAAGTAATAATAAATAAGTATTCAAATCACGAAATAGTATTTGATGTTTGGACTTGCCGAATGTAGTTCAGCCGAAGCAAGAACGTCTTTTCGCGGAACGTTTCCCTAATAGACATCTAACAGATAAGAAAACAACGATTACAAGAACGCCTATAAGATATAGGTTCGTTTAAAAGGCGAGTTCCTGATGGTGGTAAACCAGTTAGTCAGAATTGCTAATCTTGAAGAACGGATCTTGAAGAAAATGGCAACAATACGCGAAGACAGCAATACACTGGAGAACAAAAATGATTATAACTCTGAAACAAGATCATGTTTACACGAATTTTTTTCATTATTTAGATGTCTTCCTTCCGTTGCCGAAATTTCCACATCTTAGGAAACACCTTATATATATTATGTAATTATATTATAATAAGTAAAATATAATAATTATAATATATGTATATTATAATTATCATATATTTGCAAATATGAATACAAAATGTGTATATATTGTAAATAATTACATTCTCGAGAAACAAGCGCAAAAAAAAAACAATGTTGATTGTTTTTTTATTTCCCAGGAAAAATGCAATTTTTTTAAATTAACATAATTGGACATCTGCAATATCTGCATACAGAGTCAGACACCGAAATGGTAAACATATTTGCTAAAAGTTAGATATAATTATAAATATATATTGTATAATGTATGTATAATGAACATATATATTATATAAATAAAATTAAAATTATATGTGATGCATGTATTACCGTACATATTACAAATAAGCATAAACTTATATATTTATATTTCTTTATGATCTTGTATCATTTATAATTATATTTAAGTTAAATTCTTCTACTAAATTCCACTCTCAAATCCCTTTTCAAATAACCGGACTAACAGCCGGATAAATAGCATTGACGAGTCGCAAAATACAAACGGAAATTGCAAAGTGAACAGTAAGAAACTAGAATTTCCGCATTACGTGTATCCTGTTTGAAATTCCTTAAAGATTAATCCAATGAGGTTGTTGCAATAGAGCGCTATTAGAGAAATTACCGTATTGGCATAAAGTGACTACTCTATATCAAAGACCATTGTGCATCCTGACGGTACCAGTATTAGATAATGTAGTATCATATAACTGGCTGGATTAGGTCAATGATTAGGCCTCAGTGCCTGTGGATAAATCTCATTCAAAGCATGCACTATTATTACGTAGATTTCACGGATGAAGAGCAGCTTGCAAGGAAAAGTTCTACTGAACGTTTGAATATATTTTTATAATAATACATGGCATTTTTTCCTGCAACTAAAGGAAATATATTGAGAAAACAATAATAAATACAGAAATATAAATAATTTTATAATAATCGTAAGCGCTGTCAATATGATGCAATTACAAATTAAAAATTCAATTTGTAATTTACAAATTAATTTGTAAATTGAAAATTAATTTATAATCACAGTTTATTTAAACAAATTAAAAGAAATAGAATTAATCTCAGCCCGTTACGGCACGTAAGCTTTACTCTGCTTCGCAAAACGTGTTTACTACTCAATTTATTGATCACGTAGTATTTGATTATGCAATTGAAATATCAAATGATAAGTCGAAGATAATTAAAGATATTTGTAACGTAATCTGTTATGGTCTCGAAGCATATCTTTATTTTTTATTATTAATAAACTGTGTTTTCCAATCTTACCTACGTATAGATAAGTTATCTCAAGATAGTTGTTTGTTACTGAAAGTAAGCATTAGCTTTGTCAATTTAGATCCATTTGCACCAATACAGCTTAACTTTAAATTTGTTTTGACTTACTTTCTATCTTTTTTTTAATTCTCAGAACTGGAAAGAAACGGTGCAACATTAATGCAACCAGGCCTTAATGTGATTAAAATTGAATCTGTGAATAAATCCAATGGAATTTTTTTGTTCTGTTATACAATTGTCTCATATCAATAGTCTTGAAAAGCAAATGGTCTTTTAACGTTATCACAAGTGCTTCATTATCGTCATATTTTCGCGTATCGGTACAAGTTTCTCAATACGTACTGTAAGTATTTTATACGTATTTTTTTACATTTCAGATAAAAAGCGTTGGGCCGAAATTGGTGCCGTTCTTCAAAAGCGTATCTGTATATTTTGTATTACTCGCCGAGCAGCCATCTTTGCTGACGGCGTGTTTCAAATGCTTACCGATAATAAGTCTCATCATTTTCGTCCTCTTACACGGGATTAGTTTGTCTAAGGAGTAAGTCAAAAAATGCTCGTCACGCATATACGGACATTAATATAATGAGCCAGATTTTTATTTTGCGATATTTTTTTTGCTGCCAGTGTTACTAACGTCAAATGTCCTCTTTTTGCAGATATGCCTTCTCCAGACGCATATTAACGGGATTAGTGTTTAGTTGCATAGGTGACGCATTATTAGTGTGGCCTAATTGCTTCACCGCGGGAATGTGTATGTTTGCTGTTGCGCAAATTATGTATATATTTGCATTTGGATTCAAACCCCTTAATTTAACACTCGGGGCGATATTGTACACGTCTTGTTCAGTTGGTAAGATTCACGAATACAGATATTGCGAATTTTGTTCACGATTGATCAGATATTCGTTTTCATCAATCTCTCTCCGCAATTAATTAATGATTAATGTACTGTTTCCAGCTATATATGCTTTGATGCCTGGATTGAACGGGGTTTTAGCAATAGGAGTGCCAATTTATACAGTATTACTTATTACTATGGCATGGAGAGCCATATCGAGAGTACAATTCTTTGGGGTAAGTTTATATAGTCTATCATTCGTTTCTGTTTCATCTTCTTTGTAATACTTATTTTCCTCATAACTGGTTATTCATTTAAGGGGGATATTTTAGTTTAGAGCGCGAAAAAAATGATATTTTTGGGAATTAAAAAAAACTGCTACACATCTCAGCAAACAAAAATGAATTCAAATGAATTGAAAAATTGTAATTCATTTTAATTTATCCGAGTTCGCGCTTTTGAGTCCCGGAATATTTTTGAATTGAAATACGAAATGCGCTATTCATCAAGTTGAATTTGGATGCATTCATTTTAATTCATTTTCGTTTGCTAGGATATTTTTTATGCTTCTAAATATCTACTTATTTGATAAATATCTATCAATTTCGATATTTCGGCAAAATGTTTATTAGTTTTTATGTTACATAAATTTAAGAAGAAACACATGTTTCAAGTCCGACATGATTTTTCAGAAACTACTAAAAAAAATAATAAAACTTTTTCGCGCTCTAGAGTAGAATAGTCTCTTAAAACATTTACTGCAATTAGTATTGATTCTTGTATACACTGAGAGAAAGGATTATTTGATTCAGGTAAATATGTTAGTCAAATAACAATTTTATATGAAACAAATAATATTTACTTGTTCTATGTAAATTAGTTATTTGAATAATACTAATAATATATTTATTTGGTTCAAATAATCTTTTCTGTCAGTGCGTAATCAATGCATCACGAAGAACAGATCATGTTTTATTTATTTAGGAGTTATGGACATGGACTAAATTGTGCAGTTGTATTGGAAGCATTTGCTTCGTCATATCTGACGCATTGCTCGGGTTTCATCATTTCCACAATCCATTACCGTATTCTCAGGTATGTATATATTATATATAATATAGCGCTTCTGAAAGCTTTGATAATTCTATGATAATTCTATGATAATTTTATTATAATTTTTGTATAATAAATGTTCGATTTTCACTTTACAGGTATCCATCATGTTGACATACTATGCAGCACAGTTAGGAATAGCACTTAGTACAGTAGATTCGAAAAATAGTAATAACAGTAATAACAGAGTACCTGCCAGTAAAGGCTGAAATATTTATTCCTAAGTGTTATCCGGACAAACTTATCTGGAAAAACAAAAGCAGATACAAAAGGGATCTTTTTACACGTCTGCTTTAAATTATGTGCATAATTCCAGTAGAGGAAGTCGTTGTGATAATCATCTTTGACATGTTGAATATTTCAAGCCATATTAATGAATAAGGGGACTCACAGAAGAGTTTCAGTGATAGGATACTCGTACCTTTGACTGTAGAAACTTACATTTCTTTTTTTGTATTATTAATGGAATGCAAAGAGAAGCATCCTATAGAGATTTCGTACTAACCACATTTGTGGTTTCCTATTTTTTGTATATGTATAAGATTAGAAAAAATTAGAAGTATTATTATTATTATTAAAGATAGATATAACAAGAGTGTTAGTACTTTTAAAAAAATAATTTCTTAATGGAAACTTTGTTATTTCTATCAGGGGAAAAAAAACAGTTACATTATAGTGTTATATGTTTTTGAAAATTGAGATTTTTTTTAAGAAAATATATTATATTGTTAGCACTGAGCGTTTCTTACGCATAAAAACACATTTAACAAATTATGAAATTGATTATATTTCATATATATATATATATATATATATAT
>QKQZ01050858.1:0-13440 GCA_003595255.1 Solenopsis fugax
GTAGAAGGCTTTTCTTATTTCAAATTGTATGTACTACATTAATCGGTCGAATATCTCCAATATTATATTTATATTTATTAAAACTATGCATTACATAATTATATTTAAACAATACGTTAAGAACAAGCATTTAGGACATTTAAAGTTAAGCATTAAATTGATTCATTCGGATGCTTTACAAGTTTTTATTATTTCCGAAATAATTTAAAATTTGTTCGTCTTTTTATTATTAATAATAACGTATTATATTTTATAATTTATTTTAAAAAATTATGTAATTAAATTATTTTATATTATGAATCCTTACAAAATTCGATAATCTTGGCTTTGCATTATTACATGTTATTGGGACATTTATCTTACGAACAAAATGTAGCAGACAAAATTAACGAAAATCTTACGATAATCTTAGCAGCCGCGTTGAGTCCTGGACCGGAAACGGGATCAGGTGTTACCGTCGCTTCCAGCGCATTCAGGGCATTATTACATTCGTTCAGAGCAGCTTCCAATTCCATCAAATATGCGTCACAAGAGGTCATCCTGACAAGTCTCGGTAGAGTGTCTACTTGAACCGCGGTGTCCTGCTCAAATTTCAAAGTCTCCACCTGCACCGCCTCGTCGACCTCCGATCTTTCTTGCGTCTCCAATTCCGCTTTTAGCGCGGTCACTCGCGCTTTGATGTCCCTCCACAAAAGTTGATATTCGTCCACCAACTCTTGAATCGCGGCCACGTCGTCTGGATTGCTCTCCTGCATGACTCGCAACGCCAGCTCGTCTGCCTTGCGCAGTGTAACGTTTTGAGTGTCGAGTTCTTCCTCGAGCTCGCACAGCTGTTGCCGTCTTCGTCGTAATGACGATCTCTGCTCAGGCGTGGCGAGGTGCTGCATTTGCGTCAGGCGGACGTCCACCTGCGTTAAACCCATTACCGCAGCACCGTGTGTGGACACGAACTCGCGATAGGTCTTCTGTTCCCGTTGGATGCTCGAGATGATAGCATTGATTCTGGTCTCGAGAGCCAACCACCTGTCGATGATCGTCCGCGTCTCAGCCGTGAGCGTCCTAAAGTTATCGGGATCCAATCCAGACTTGGCCAAACGCCCAAATATTTGTTCAAGGATTTTCAAAGCTTTCTGATGCGCCTCGATATCTTTAGCAATCGATTTAGCTCTCTCGATTATCTTTTCCGATTCCTCTTTCGAAATCTCTGTAAGATCGTTCTCCAACTCCAACAGAGATTTCTCCGTCTTGACTAGCCACGGTTCGTGTTCGCTTCTGGTTTTGTCCAGTTCTTGCAGCAGCTTCCAAATCATCATAATTTTTCGCTTGCGCTCAGTAGATTTAATGCACACGGCTTTCCATCGTTTCTCTATATTTTCCATACCGTTCTTTATCGCGTCCGTATTAAAAGAGGCTTTCCATGTGTCACAGTCATTCAACAAAATTTCACACAAATTTAGCACCTCACCGATATTGCCACTTTCGATCTCAATGGTGGTCTTCAGATGATCGTGATCCTCGAGCTTTTTATCGATGCTCTTCTGCGTGGGTTTCTCGATAATGATAACTTCGGATAATTGACTTTCGATGCCGGTTAGCCAGGTCCGTAAATCGACTATCCTCTTCATCAATGAGTTCATAGTTTGAATTAGATCGACTAGTTTGTTAGCTCTTGCTTTACCACCGGCCATTAAACGACTCCACTTTTCGTTGACTTCGTCTAAAGACCGCTTGAGCTTTGCTTTCTCCATCTCCTCGGCGACTTCTATCAGCTCCTGCCCAGTATTCTGTAACCACTCGAGCTCACGCTGTTTCAAGCTCATCTCCGTCTGCAGCTCGCACTCAAGTCGCTTCACTGCCTCTTCAGGTTCGTCCAGTGCCATCGTGTCATAGTCCTGCGTTCTGCTCGCCGCGTCCTCCATCCACAACAATAATTTATTTAATCTGTTCTCCCATCGACCATGAAGAGCACAGCGTTCTCCGAGTCTATATGTTAATAAGGCTAATTGATACTCGAGATCGCCGTGTTGTTGCGACAGAAGCGCGTCTTGTTGATTCAATGTCTTCATGTCGCTCGGGCTCAGACACTCTCTCAATTGTTCCGTGACGACACCAAGAGACTCCAAATTGCGTTGCGCGTCAGCTAGACGAGTTCTCAGATGTTCAAGCGAGTCAAGTTGCTCCTTCGTTTTGGATAGACTTGTTGGCCCTGAGTGGAAGGCCGCGCTCAATGTCTGGCCGATTTCCAGGAAAGTCGTGACGATCACTTGAGACTGCTCGACGTGCTCCTCGTGCAATTTCTGCACTCGCTGAACAAAGTCCCTCCAAGTTTCCAGACCAGCTCGCATATTCGCGATCCGTTGTACATTCGCGGCGTGTTCCATGCGTATCGAGACGGCCAGCGCCTCGTCGCAATTAGTTAGCAGATATTCCTGCTGCTCCTGAAGGGACTCTATTTGAGCCTCGCCAACCGGCATTTTGTCCAACAGCGTTTGAATTCTCTGCAGAATTTTGTCGAGCCGTCTCAGATGGATGAACTGCAAGTGCATGCGCTGCCGTTCTCTCTCGACCTCCTTCAACCACGTCAACAACTTCCCTTGATCCAATCTGTATTTGTCCCAGGCCGATATCCTGTCACGCACTGCCGTATGCCGCTCCAATATTCTCGCCAATGTCTCATTGTGAAGATTTGTCAAGGCGTTGAACTGCTCGGCGACCGATCGATCACGATCCTCTTCCTGTCGCACCGTCAATATGAGATTCTGCTGCTCGGGCAAAAGTTTCCGATGAACCTCGCAAAGATTCCGGTGCTCCGACAAACCATTGTAATCGCCTGGCATACCGCTCGACAGAAAATCTTGCACATGCGTCAGATATTCTTCCCAGAGCTTCAGCGCGGCAATCACATCTTGCGAACGGATCAGTCGTGTCGACAAGCGGTGGTACTGCTGGAAGGTCTCTTGGAACACGCGCTGCCATAGCTGGACCACCTCGACTATCGATGGTTCCTGCACGGAAACGTCTAACGCGCGATCCTTGATAGATTGAAGCTGCGGTTCAGTTCGCGTTAACGCGAGTAAGTGGTTTCGCAACACCGTCAGCTGTTCGTTAGACTCGCCTTGACCCACCGCCGTCAAACTCTGAAAAATTGACGAAGAAATCCTGATTATTCAATCGATTATTCAACGGGTTCTTAAAAAAATGGATGGGGATAATAAAAAATTTTACGAGTTAATTTGTGGCGCGCGTGAATGATTCCGCGAATTCTCGCCGGTAATCGCCTCGATCGATATGCGCTGGTTAAGTATCGTTCTTAACTAAGCTTTGAAGGAAACGTGATTCAACAACGACGTAGCGATGTAGTTATATCCTTTCTGGCAAGTAGGATCGTATCGAATCGCCTTTATCTGTCGATCGACGTTGACGATGCGCGCCGTAAATTCCGTCGGCAAACGGAACTCGGCGCGGCGGCGCCGCGCTCTCAAGTTCGAAAGTTTCGGCCGCTGTGTGCACGAGTGTTGCAGCCATTCAGCTGTTGCGGATTTCGTGACTGATGTAATTGCCACCACGGGTTAAGCCCTTCGGCCTTGACATAACAAATTGTTTCGGAACTACCGCGATTAAAATATAAACGCGCGTGCGAAGCGATGATCGAGGTTGTGCCAAGCACCAATGGTGCGCCGCTCGAGAACTGATGGACGCATAGTACGTCAGACTGAAGCGATCTAACGCCTCGGGCCTAACTATCACCTTCCAAGCGCAGGGGAACGTGTACATCGATCCTTGAAAAATATTTTAACTGTGAGAAATTCGAGGAAGGTCTCGTTCTTCAAGGTCCTGAATCCGTTTCCCCGCATGTACGTGCCAGGATTAACCGGAGCGTCGAATACACACACTCCGAGAAAAATATTTGCAACTATCGTCACGTACATACATGCTTATGACTCAAAGTTCGGCATAAAACTGAACAACTGAAGTATCTTACATTCGTTATAACTTAGCAAAATTATTTTTCCAAGATAAAGAAAAGAGTTTCTTAAATCTACTTTTTTATTTTTATGGGAATCTTGACGCTCATAATGCCCCATATCTCGCGTTAGAGCGAATGAAAGACGCTTGACCGACATGTAGTTAAGAAGCAGAGATGCTGCATGAACGGAAGCATGTACCTGTTGGACTGAATCCAGGAAATTCTTCGTCTGGCATAGATCACCACGGGCGAGTTCCTGGTTGAGGACACGGGCATCCACCGTGTCCGCGAGGGTCGACAAGGTTTCTCGAACATCTTCGAGTCGTTGACCTAGCGCTTCAACTTCGCAGTGCAGCGGTCCACCGGCGTCCAACCCTACGTCCGATGCGATCTGTGCCACGAGACCGCGTAGTTCCGCCAGTCTTTCTTTGTGCTCCGCCAGTGTCTCCTCGCAAACCTAAAACAAGTTTAAAATATCCAAACTTTAACGCGCGCGTCTGCGTTCCAGTCAAGTTTTGCACGCGAAAGCCCTTTGTTTATATTTCATTTTGAATCTATTAAAGAGATTCTGCAATCTATTCATGTACTATAAGGACTTGATCAAATTTTGAAAATAAGCCTTCCTGAATTTTTTCAAGTTTAAAAAAAACCGTATAGTTTTCTTAAAATAATTTTTTAAAATAGCATTGAATTTTATTGTGAAGCAGAGTTTTAATCGCAAATGAAATATAAGAATTTTGAAAAATTATATTTATAAGAAAGAATCGAATTAAAGAACATTTTGAAATTAAAAAAATAAAGTTTTACCGTAATTTTCAGGTAAAAATATGAAATGTTCATGAATTATACAATTCTCTTTATAATATTGGTGAAAATAGTCATTTGTTACTATATTTAAATTATTATTATAAACAATTCTTATTCAAAATTGGAGATATTCGACCATTAATGTAATACATACAAATTAAAATAAGAACGCCTTCTACGGTCAAGCTGGATCTTAGTGCTTTTTATAAATTTTACTTGTGTGATTTTTATATACCTTTTTTATAGGCTTGACCGTAGTAGGCATTCTTATTTCANGGCTTGACCGTAGTAGGCATTCTTATTTCAAATTCTTATTCAATTTTATCCAAAAGTTACTGTTATAAAATAAATGATTATTTTTATTATTAAAATTTTTTTCATTATTTGTTTTTATTATTTTTAATTTTTATTATTTTTATATGTATATTGATTAATTTATTTATTTATTCGTATTTTACTTTATTAATAGATTGCTATTAGTAAATTAATGTTTAAGTAATGGTAAATTTACTTTTTAAAAAAATAAAGTTTTAAAACATATCTTGTATACGAATACTTTTTACACTCACTGTATATGAATGAAAAGTCACGTGACTCATTCAATTTTTTAAGCTGGAGACTCTTAAATTCTTTGCATCTAGTATATCAAACATAAATTTTATATCATTCTTATTATTTCATATTATATTTTTATGATTTATATTATTTCTTAATTTTATATTGTACGTTTTTTATTACGTATTTTTATTACGTCATATCGGTAATGCAAACCTATCATATTAAAAAAAACATTAAAATTGTTTCCCTTGTTCAAGATGTAGTCAACCGCGGATATAGAATGGATCTAGAGTCGTCTACGAAGAGCACGTGTTTATTCCTCTATTGATATTTATAGACATGCAATGTGTATCTATTACCCCTTCTATGTGGGAACCAAGTTTACTATGAAAATGCTATGCTGCATACCTTCTTTCGGAATTCTCATTATCATATAGTCCTCGTTGAGAAATGTATTTTATTTCTGTATTAAAAAACGATTATCTAAGATGTGCTATCGAAATGAAAAATATTTTTGGTACTTTTCAAATTTCTCACAATTCAGTTCTTTCTTTTTAATAATACATTCTTGTCATTTTTCTTTATTACAATTTGTTAATTATTGCGTCCAAATCGTAAAAGGGATCGATACGTCTATTGCGGCTGTATTCTGACCATCATTAAATCTTAACCGATTAATTTATTTATTAACTGAAATAATCAACTAAATTAAAAAAATATATATTCATAATTAAGGTAATAAATTAATGAAATTAATTGACAAGTAATTTTGTATAATTAATTTGAAATTGTCAAATAATTTGTATGATTAAAATTTTCTTATTTAAAGTAATCAATTAAAAATTAATGATATATATTTACACAATTTATTTAATCGATTATTGATATAAATCGAACACCTGTTGATTTAAAAAACTAGTAATTATTAATCGTTAATTTTTAATCATATTTTAAAAATTAAATTTACAATTTTTATGAATTTTTACGAACTCTTAAAAGAATGTGTTTGTCATATCGAAAACAAAATTTAAATCGATATTAATCGATAAACAAAATAGGAGCTTTATTTGATCAAAGCTGTGATTAAAATTAACGATTAATTTTTTATTCAACAGTAATTAATTATTTTTAATCAATCGATTAAGTTAACAAAAATTTCATATCACAATTTATTTTATTCAATTCATTTTATTGATTAAAAGTTTGATTGATTAATGCTTAAGATTTATTTTAAGTCTATTAAAAATTTTTTTTAATTAATTAAATTAATCACAATTACATATCACAATTTATTTTATTCAATTCATTTTATTAATGAAAAGTTTGATTGATTAATGCTTAAGCTTTATTTCAAGGCAATTAAAAAATTTTTATCATTTATTATAATCGAGAACGTTTTTAAGTTTTTAGTTGTAATTGTTAATCGATAAATTGTTTCAATTTTGTCGAACATTGATCCTGACAATAAAATGTTCGAACTCGTAATTATTCAAAGAGGCCTGAATAGTTGTAGTCACGTTCACACAATGAACGTATTGATTTAATCTGCATTACTCGATGTCTCGCTGTAGTATATTACTTAGCTCTATTCTATGTACGCTGTTAAGAAAAATACATCGAGAGATGAGCTGATATATCTTTCTCTTCTCATATTCACATAAGATCGCAACGTTGTTCACGAAGTGCTCAGGTAGAATTAAAAGGATTTTTTTTTCATCGAGCTCTTTTAACGATGACTCGACAAATGGATGTATGTATTTTTATGACACGCATACATTTCAGCCGGGGCAAGACTTTCGCATATTCACACAGACCAATATCCGCTTTTAAGAAAACACGCATACTGTTTTTCGGTAGACTGAATGGTTATACTCTTATCTCAAAGTACACAAAGGATTTCTTATTTCATTTGTACATACACTTTTCAATGTTCAGCTTTCAGTGCAACATATTTAAATGACAATTTTTCTGATGTTTATAACAATCTTAAAATTATTTGAAATTTCTCTTCACATAACATTTTTAACAACAATTATATTTTTGAAGAAATTTAATTTCATGACTTAATTTATTTTTTTCATTCTTGAAGAAGTTAACATTCAAATTTAATCTGATTAAATCTTATAGTTTCTTTAGAAAGTTTCTTCTTATAAAAAATAAAAATATCTCGAAAGAGACACGCATGTTATTTTTGCGACGTCAATGTTATTTCTGTCTCGTTATAATCGACAGGAATTTCCAGCGTATAACGGACAGTGTCAGCTTTTCATAAATTCCATCGTTTTTTTTTTTATCTCTCTGTATCGTCGTTTTACCTTTATTTCTTCCGGCGTGCACATGTCTTTACTCCAGATCGTCACTCATACTTTCTGCCTTTTAATACGCGTTCTCATAAAGTTCCGCTCCAAAACTAGATGAACACGTGCGGCACTGTACCCACTTCTGTCGCCTAAGCACATGGTCCGAGTCGTTGCGCATTTCACATTCACGCGCGTATACATTTATACGAACACATGCCTGCGTATCATGCACGCGATATATTCACACTCACGCACGCACTTTTGCACGCGTGACAGATGTGAATGTTTAAAAAAATTCCCCCAGAAAGATAAGGAGGAGTGCGCGATAACGATGTTTATACGCGTTTCCTACGAGATAAACGATATACTTTGAAAAAGATACGCTACGTCGAGAAGCGCAAGCCGGATGCTGTAAACGCCGCAACGCCCTGGACCGGACTGGCGTAGTCTCTCCGAGGGATCGATGCGCACGTCTGTGCGGCTCGCCCTCTTGCCCCGTATTCTCTCGACGATCTACCCCTGCCAGCCGGCACGCCTGCACGAGCGCGCGCGTGAGCGAGGGGTGACGATGATAATGAGTCGACTTTTACTCTTATTTGTCCCTTTCTTGTATGCTGCGATATGATATCTTAGGCAGTAGTAGTGTGCGCGCGCGCAGTGGGGGACGATGACATCATGCGCTTCTTCATTCAAGGGATGAAAGCGCGTCTGTTGCATGTCCCTGAATCGCTCGTTATTGTGACCAGAGAAAAATTATTTTTATTCTGATATATCATATATCGATCTCCTCCTCTCCGTATAGGAGAGAATACATTCACAGAAAAATTCATAGTAGTAGCAACTATAAAAGTGACAATTATACAAGTTTTATATGTAGAATTAATGTACATAGTTCAATTAACTATTTTATAATTATTGCAACTAAAACTTTAATTGCAGTAACTATAAAATAGTTTATAAAAATGCATAGTAGGGACAACTATAAAAGTGACAACTAAAAAAGTTTTATATGTGGAATTAATGTACATAGTTCAATAAACTATTTTATAGTTATTACAACTAAAACTTTAGTTGCAGTAACTATAAAATAGTTTAGAAAGATTTATAATGGCGGCAATTATAAAAATAACAACTATACAAGTTTTATATGTAGAATTAATATATATAATTCAATAAACTATTTTATAGTCATTGTAATTAAAACTTTAGTTGCACTTACTTTAAAACTTTAAAATAGTTTAGAAAAATTCATAATGATGGCAACTATAAAATGACAAACTATACAAGTTTTATGTAGACTTTTATGTACACAGTTCAATAAATTATCTAAAACTTCAGTTGCAATAACTAGACAATAAATTGTATCACGGCAATAATATATATTTGTGCATCTATTCTAATAGTTTATAATGAAATAGCACCTCAACTATATCTACATAGTTATATAGACTTTATTACAAATAAGTTATGACACTTTCAGTTTACATATAGCCAATTCAATATACGATCGGAACAATAACAGTGTGGAATAGAACCCTAAGTGCTAGGAATGAGAACGAGGATCCCGAGTTCGAATTTTCAGTCGGTTTAATTTTTCTATCACCTACATTTGCAACACTATTTTTTTATAGTTTATCTAACAATTTTACTACAAATGGTTAATATTACTGTATTTTTTTAATTTTTATAACTTATTGTTTTTATTACAACTTTGTAATATATAGTCAAAGTGCTATTTGTTCACAAATTTATAGTAGTTGCTAATATGATTTTTTTTCTTTGTGTATATGTAATAATATTTAAGGAGGTTTTTTTCCAATCATTTCGCATAATATAATGATGATTTGATAAAATTTTGAGAATTTTATAATTAAGATTAATATACAGATATTCCTGATGTTTTCAAATGTTTTGATGATACAATAGTTTTCTTTGAACTTAAAATATAGCTTTCTAAAATAGCATTGAGTCTTATGGAAAGGAGAATTTTTAATAATTTAGGTGGATGCTGAAGTGGTCCGTGAACGGGACCTATATACATGCGATTTGCAATACATATACTTACGAAACATTGATATATCACTACATACTGCTACATCAATATCGCACGCACACATGTGCACAAGTCTTAATTATTTCACGCTCTAATTTTCTGTATTAAATATTTACGCCTAATTCTAAGAATTCTACGTTATTTCCTCATGTCCGCAGTCTATTTTGTAAATACGAGTTATAGAATTTTTATATAAAGTAAACTTTGTTACAGGTTGACAGAGTCAATAAAAAAGATCTGAATTTTTTGAATTTTTTTTTCGTTTTTGATGTAGTCGACGGATATACGAATACATTAATGCATACTTTAATTATAAAAAAGGATTTGTTAATCTATAAAATCAATAAAATAAACATGTAAAAAAAAACTTGCATTTTGTCGGTAATACAGCATTCCTTTAAGAATTTTGGAAAACTATGTTCATAAGAAAAAATGGAGTTTAAGTAACATTTTGAAATTAAATTGAGCTTTATTGTGATTTTGTCTAAGAATATGAAATGTTCATACATTATACTATTTTTTTTAATATATCGTCATAGTGAAAATGTGGCAACGATGCTTGTTATTACATTTAAATAATTATAAATATTTATTTCTTTATTTATCCCATATTAATATTTACCAATATAAAGAAAATATTTTTAAATAACGAATCATCGTTTGTTCCTTAAATTTTGGTTATTATTTACATATTATTTATTATTTAAAAAATACCAAAGTCAACAGACATATAGAATGAAAAGTCATGTAACTCTGCTTCACTTTTTGAACCTAGAGAATCTCTTTAATATTTTTTGTTACATAATATTTGCAATACTTTATGGTGAAAGATTAGCGCTTCTCCATTGAAGAAACAAATGTTAGATTACTGCGTGTTCTTGACCTATTCATTATCGCGAAAGAAAAGAATTCTTCGATAGGTTACATATACATACATATTGTAAAAACACAGAATACAAATTGTAAAAATATTTAATATCTTTTAATAAATACGACGTTTCTAATATTTGTTTATGAGACAGAACAAATCGCGTCAGCTTAATAATTTAAAAAAATAAAATAGAGAAAAAAAGTCAAAAAATGTTGTGCCTAAAAATTGTTTATGTTATATATATTTGTTTATATTAATTTGCACGAAAATTAATATTGGAAATTGTAGATTGATATTTGAAGACATCTATTATGTATTTAATATTTTGTCCAGACCAGATTAATTTTTATTATAAGTTTTAAGTAACCGTAGTAGTCTCTTAAATTGTGCCTATTGTTTTTTAAAACATACTCTTTTCAAAAACTTTTTTAGAAATAATAAAATATTAGAAAATAATAAAAGTTAAATTGAAAATGTTTATACTTAATAACAAGTAAAAAATATCTATTATGTAATTATATTAGGCATAAAATGATTCTATATTAGCTAACTTTCCTTTACATGCGTAAAAATATTCGATCAGATACTCGACATTTTTTCATATGCTATCTACATATATAAAATTAAAATGTACATAAAATTAAAATGCATTAGCACTTAATGTAAATGCAAAGAACTACAAGAAATGCAAATTGACTGCAGCAGAAAACGACGTAATATTTTAAAATTACATTAAAACTTAGCCAAAATTTTTCTAATATTTCTGTACATTAAAATTTTTATTTTAAGAATCGACCACTTACGTAACTTTCTAATTTTCGCGAAGGTCACTATTTAACAGAAATCTATTTGCTTGCTAGTTAACATCTATTAACGTCGTCTCACGCGTCTTCCGTATTCGCGAGACAGAGATTAGCAAGATTTTCGAAAGTGAACTACTTTCAAAGTAAGGATTTCACATTTAATTTATACTGGCGGCAAAGGATTTATGACGTCACCTACCTTAACTTGCTTGACTGCTTCCTCTGGTGGTAAGTTTACCACACTGTTCATTTGTGTGTCTACCCAGGCCTTTACCGCGGCACTAGAGTCTCTATATTGCTGCCAGAGCCTACACGCGTGTTGATATCGGGTGCAAAGGGCATCCAATTCGGCCCTTGTATCCTCCCAAGCATGTACGGCCTCATTTACTGCGGCGTCGACCCTCTCGCGGACCTCTGCGGCGCAGCTCTCCCGCAGAGGCTCGGCAGCGGCACGTAATTCGCCAATGAGAACTTCTCGAGCACCCAAATCGCCGTTTAGACCCTGTATAAAGAAAAAATAGGAACCGATACATTATAAATATTACGAAGTAAATGGTTGTTGTTGCTTTAAATTTAGTTTTCGGGATAAAAATAGATCATTAATAAAATGAACATAGAAAATCATTCTTATGAGTATTTATATATGTATCTAATCTTGATCAAAAATAAATTTATTAGGTACCTATATTTTTTCGTTTGTCTGGAATTTTTTATTTATGTTATTTCCTATTCGTTATCTGCATTATACATAAGTTACAAATTTTTTTAAACAGAAAATTATTTACATTTTAATTTCTATCTATATAAATTCGTCCAGTTAAAATATTTTTAAAAATATAAGATAATATTTGTGGTGAAGGTTACAACACAAAAGAAAAAATATATTTATTAAAATAGTGCACTTATTTTTCTAATTACTTAATAATTTTTTAAATACTTAATATTTTTCAATTATTATTAAAGACATTTAAAATTCTAATTGAGGAAAAATGGTAACAATAGATTTATTTAAAATATTTTATTATTAATTTTTTTTACTTTTAAAGAATACACTACATAGAACAATTAAGAGAAAGATTCAACTTATTTTGTCGTAAATTGAAACCTCGCAGTTCTTGTCTTTTATCCGACATTGATGCATTTCACTTTTAAGAATCACGCTTCACCTAGGCGGCTTTGCGCCAGACAATTCAAAGAAAGCGCCGATTTTGCTTAAAACACGCTATAAATAAATTCGTGGTACGAGACTAGCACGTTTGGAGACTTACATGAATTCGGTCAGAACGTAGTTGAACTAATTTTGTGTCGTGTACTCGAGTTCATTCACCTCGGGAATTTTCTAAGAAAAGGTACGCCCAGGTACATTATCTTATCGAATATTGATTTTTATTAAGTTAAAAATAAAATCTTCAGTGGAAAAAAACGATAAACTTTATAAATTTTTAAAAAGAGGTTGTTTAATTACAAATGACATATTTACATTATTTGCGATTTTATAGTTTATTGTTTTTTATTTGCCTTTGTGCACTGCATGTCAAACTGGATTAATATTAATTATTAGTCAACGTTAAAGAACATTCTGACGTTCTGAAATTCTGCTGGGTCTCGAAGATAAATCGATAGACAGTACATACTAGGAGAGGAAATTGTAAATATATGCTTGGGTGGCCACGACGCTCTTGAACGCACGCTTCTCCACGTGCGCCATGCCACAGTTTACATACCGCATTACCGTAACACTACAATCGTTCATGCCATGTTTTGTAATTATTTCTAAAGTGGATTAGCGAGCGCCAGTCATCGTCGTTGATATGCAGTATGCATGCGCTATACTTATTGCATTGCGCGAATTTTCAAGTACACATCGTCTATGCGTGATGATACGTTATTACCATGCCAAGATTCTTCGCCGAAAAAATTATATTCTCGAAATAAGAAGATAAAATTCTTTGCAAGCTCTTTTAATATATACTCTTAAGAGGATGCTATACCTAAAGCTGAACTTCCTCAACGTCGGAACTGCAGATTATTTTTTCTGCAGAAGGGAAAGGGGGAATGCTAACGCTCTTTGTCTAACGCAT
>QKQZ01050865.1:0-10597 GCA_003595255.1 Solenopsis fugax
CGCCACGCCGCGAAGGCGAAGCGCGATCGCTCATTTTCGCGAGATGATGATTACGTTCTCATGCTCGCGGCGCGGCGCGGCGCAACGACCGTTAAATATCGCCGGGCTTTTTCGTACGTCGGAACTTTCCGCTTACAATTTTTCTATCATCTTTTAATTTCTACACGGAGAGAATTTTCTTTACAATTTAGCCTGAAAATATTATGGTAGTCGCAAGACGCAACATCGTACACTGACAATGAGAGAAAAGATTGAAACTTGTTTGGTGTTTATAATTGCAATTGCATGGTAAAATAATTATAGTTGCAGTAGCTCCTTTTTATAATTATTATTATACTATAATTTTTGTAATATAATAACCTTAATTACGTTTATAGTTCTACCCTAATTATAAAAAAATTTTACTATAAATTATAATTTCAAATAATACAGTAAAATATCAAGATGGTAAAAGTTAAATAAACATTTTCATATGTGTAGTAAATGCAATTACAATTATAGTGAAGATAACTATTTTTTTAACATATGCTTGCTATCTATGTGATTTTTTGATTAATATCTTAATACAGTAAAATATAAGTTTGATTATTAAAATATACAATAACTTCAATAATTTAAAATTTTATAGGCAAGTTTCTTAATTTTATTGATTAATCAATCGCATTATGTGCAAATGCAAATTTGCTCTGTAAAAGTTGCACTTCTGCGCATTATTGCGACTGGTCAACAGATGAATTAAAAAACATTTTACGATACTACATGATAATTTTTATTAAGCAATTTATAAAATGTTTCGTGTTTCTTAAAAATTGTTATCTCACAGTATTCAATAGTTGCCAAATTATTCCAAGCTTATCACCATACGTGGCAAAATTTTTAGCGAATGTTGCAATAAAGTATAACGAAAAATTCTTTCGTGCGATTGAGAGGGTGGCCTGCTGATCATGGCGTAACAACGGCGAAAATTTAAAAAAAAAAAAAAAGAATTTTGAGTGTTACAACGTTACAGCGAGCGTTGTGGGCCCAAAGAGAAACCTGTCGGTCCCGAACGGCTAGAATGAAACACTTTCGCGCCAATTTACCGTGGCACGTATCTCTCTGACATATTATCAATCAACTCTCAGCCGGTCTCCATTGTCTCTGTTGTTGCGTTCTCAACCGACCGAAGCCTGTCGTCATCGACGAGCGGTTCTCACGGGGGTGGTTCGTTTAAGCAGACGGAGCGCGGAGCGCAGGAGAGGTGAAAAGGCAGAAGGGATAAAGAGAGAGGGAGAAAGAAAAAAGGGAGAAAAAAAAAGAAAGACACACGCTACGGAGGTGGTTTCGGTGCCTGTCGTCCCACGGGGCGATCCACCGTTCCCCTCCCTTCGTCTTATAAACCGGCGACCCGCTACACGCCATCGACTCCGAGTCGCTCGTTTTGCTCGATTTCGATTGTGCCGGGGCAGAAGAAGCTGCTGAACACGGTGGAACATTGCTCGCAATTTAAATAAATTCACCGCGAGCGCGCTGACGCTCTCTTTCTCTCTCTCTCTCTCTTTCTCTCTCCTCCACCCCGAGACCTCGTGTTCGGCCTGAACTGGCAGCGCGGGCACGCACGAGAAAGATCATTAAAGCTCCTGCACACTGCCGTTTCGTCGAAACGGCACATTGTGCAACAAGTATATTACATAACGCAAGTCACGTGCAAGTGCTGCCAAAGCTGAGCGCAATTTGTATTTTCTTATTAAATGAAAATACGACGAGTTACAATTTCTCGATCGGGCAGAAACATCGTGATTTATGGTTTTCGTCCAGTCTAATGGCAGCTCGTATTAATTAAATGACGTGATTCCAGTTCAAATGACAAATGACTCGGCTGTGAGTTATGACTTGAGAAGTGAAATGGTACTCCTAATGATTTTACGTACCATCGCGATTTTACGTACACGTATGAGGGTTTATCAAGCATGAGCTTCATTCGGATTTCAAGTTTCACAATTAAATTGCCACGTGTCACACAGTGTGCAGGGGCCTTTACTCGCGAACGCGTGCAAGATTGTATTTCAACGTGTGGGTGTACGGGACATACCGCGAGATCACTTGCGCTCGACTTCGTATCCTGAAATCATCCGCAGCCTTCATTGCTATTTTCACGACTCGACGTCTCGGTTCGATGTATTCCTGTCGCGATTTTTCTCCGGGGTTAATTCTAACGGGGACTAATGTATCTAACTTTTGTACAACGAAGTCGAAGACCACCCACATTATACGAATCTTTTACATAACCTAAGTAGTATTAAATGAAAGTTAATTCGGATATAGAGACAACTATATAAATTACTAAATTTCTAAATTTAGTAATTTATTAAATTTATTAAAGGGAATAAATAACAAGAGAATTGCAAATAGAAAATACACTGAGAGAAAAAATTGTAGTAATGGCAACTATAAGGGGACAACCATACAAATTTTGTTGATATAATTATAATATATAGTTAAGTGAACTATATTGTAGTTATTGCAACCAAGTTAATGGTTAAGAGAACTAATAAAAAAATAGTTGTAGTATACTATATAATATAGTAATTACCACTATTTTTGATTAGTTTTCTTAACCATAAACTTAGTTGCAATAAATGTAATATAGTCCACTTAATTATATATTATAATTATATTCACAAAATTTGTATTGTCTCCCTATAGTTGTCACCACTACAATTTTTTCTCTCAGTGTATAAATAAGTAGCATGTCTTTCCTTGCTTTCTTTCGATTCCGTTATAATCTCTTGCACATCAACAGCTGTGCAATAACTAATTCCGGTTAAAGCTTTTTTTTTTTTTTTTACATCACGACCTTGACATCGACAGAGGAATCGGAAAAAGGAAGATATTAATAGAGTGCAAAATTAAAGAGATCTGCTATCTCTTGGGAAAAGATAAACGAGAAGAGAGGAAATTTATATCGCGTTCGAGGCTAAGCGACGTCGATGCTGCCGCGAGTTTATCTTCATCAGGCGTGTACTCCTTGGCGGGGATTAATGCGATTTACTTATCACGTTGCGATACGCGCGGTTTATCGCGTTAACGATATAATTATCGTACCGATTTCGGAGCGATAATCCCCCCGCACGAGCGATGAGACGCGTCTCAGAGCGAGCGGATAAATTGTGTGACGTAACCGGCCGCGGTGGGCGCGCGATATTATAAAATCTATCCGCGCCGCACGCGGCGGCCATTATATTTGCGAACAATTTAAGCCGCCGTTCTTTGGGCTCGTCGGGCCGGCCGGCCAGCCAGCGGCGCTATTAGAAAGGCAGAGTCAATCGGCGGAATGGCGTGGTCGGGCTACGTCATGGCGTGTGCACGGTGAAAATCGTTTGCCTCGTCGATCTCCGCGGCGCGGCGCGTTCTCTATGTGGATGGAAGATGAGTGAAAGGTTGGTTATCCGACCAAGGTCTGTTCAATGTCTCGTTTCAGCTTCTCCGGAATAGCAACGAGCGAACGAACGAGCGAGCGAGCGCGTAGATATATTTCTGCGCTGTTAAATAAAGCGGCAACGGCGGCGGTGGGACGCCCGCCCGCGCTTTGTCGTGATAATCGTAGCGATAGTATCGCCACGATGCGATAATACCGCGATAGAAATCCGAGAGCCGACTCGGCCCGGTGATTTATAACGTATCGCTGCGACGAAGCTCTCTTACTTGCGGCCTCACGGCGCTTAATGAAAAGCTCGCGATTTAGGTGCACGAAGAGAAAGAGCGAGGCTGATCCACAGTCGCTCAGGTCGTAATGAGATTAATGGCAAAAATTGTAAACGTTTCGCCGCGCGGCCGTTGCATCACGTCGCGCTGCTGCAGCCGTGATATTTCTAAATCGATATTAACGCTCGCGTACGACGAACGCTATATGTCAAATATAATTTTTATCGATGGCGACATTGGCGAGCCATTTATTTTAATAGCTCGGGGCAGCGTAATTATACGCCGAGACAACTCTACATTAACTGCATAATAGCAATACCAATTATTATGTATTTTCCTCGATACATACCGTCGATGCCCGTCGTGAATGCAATATCGCTGCACGTCATGCGAAATCCATGACGTCGTCCATTCGAGTTGGATTTTGCGTCGCTGGATACATCTCCGATGTCAAGTCAGCGGGGAACGCGCAAGGTATCATCTTTCGCGGAAAGATGTGATTTTGTTCACTAACCGGGGAAACCTGAAAAAGAAAAAAAATTTCAAGAAATTACTTTTTCATTCTCGAAAATCCTGGATTTCGTTAATACTGGTATTTTATTAATACTCGGAAAAAGTTCTGAAATTTTTCTTTTAAATTTGAATTTTATCTTTCTGACGAAATTATTTCTTCGATCATTTTTTCCTGACAAATGATAATCGAAGAGCAATAAATATAGCATACATCCAACTACATTTGTGTACATTTGCATGTAATTTGCTCGTTTTTTTTTTTTTAATTGAAAAATCAATGACAATAGAAGACAATAAATCGTTCCAAATTGGTGTTGCGTGTTTAATCATGTTTTTTGAATTTTCGGTGAGTACTTTCCATGATTTTAATGCGAGATCCGTGCATTGCAGATAAATCGTTAGGTGTCATTTATTCATATTATTTCTTTTTAGTACCTTCTCAAATTTAATATTCAAGCTTTTCTTCGTGATTGTATTGATCAAGAAACATCAAAAGATATAATATAATAAAGCTGCAGTTATACAAAGTTTCTAATCGTAGTTGGAATTTTGGATAAAATTCCTAGAAAATCCGGGAATTTTCTCAAGAAATTCTTTTACAAAATTTGAGTAAACACACCCTGTGAACGTGTGTGTCGCGACACGGTGACCCGAGACGTACCACGAGACGGTCCCGAGTGACACAGGCGCGTATTATTTGTGCCAGGGAGCTTATTAACCGGGACGCCGACCACGTACGTGTATACGTATATATACGGCTGCACGCGTGTACACCTAACACAGGCTGTTTATCATATAGATTGGCTACCATACTTCGTAGTAGCAGCACGACGGTAATGGCTAGGCTCTCTCTCTCTCTCTCTCGTGCCTCCCTCTTCTCTCCCTCCCATCCTCCTTGTCTCCTTCTGCTGTACGTTGTATCGATACCGCGAGATCGGGCCGCGCGATGCACCTCGTAGAACGCGTGCAGCATCCCAATCCACTGGCGTGGGATACACCGAACACGCGTGATCCCGTGACGTTAATTCGTTCATTGTGAATATTTCGGTGGATGGCGAATCGATGAAGTCGTACACTCAAGTGAGAGTATCTCTCTTCGAATTAATAAAAATTATTATTATTGTGTTTTTCAAATGAACGCAATCACTTCTGTAAGTGGCAGGACCCATCGAGCTCGCATTTCTCTTTGAAGCACGTTTATATTATCAAGATAAAAAGTTAGACTTTTTCTACGCCTTCCTTTATCGCGCACATAATCGAACGCTTATGAAATCATAAAATACAGAATTATATGCAATAAATGCAATTCTATTATTCGACTGACAATCCGGCGATTAATTAGGTAATTATGCGAGTAGCGTTGCCGCTCGCGCCGCGATAAGGTGGAATTAGATGGATTTAATGTATGCATACGACATGCATGGAGCGTACGACCTTACTTTCCACGATTCTCGGAACGTTGTAATATACGCCGCGCTAGGTATCCTTGAGACTTCGATAAACGAATGATTTCGCGCGGAATATGTAATTGCGGGTGGAGAAAAATTCGAGAGACATCGGATACGCGCGGAGAAGGCGCGCGCGATCGTTTAACGCGTTAATGCGAGAGTGCGTACGAGTGACCTTACTTTCCACATTTCTCATTGGCGCCGTATCTTCGAGTCTTCCAGCAAAGCGCAAGGATTAACTCTGACTTCGCGTACAAGTCGCGTAAAAAAAAAAAAATAAAATAAAATAAAGAAACAATCTTTTTGAAGCTGTAGGCTTCACTCTCGAGCGCGCGATACATTTCGCGTCAACTGTTTTTCAAAATACGCTTCCACGTCGCGAGAGATCGGCGCGCGATAACTTCGCGCGCGTATTACCGGTTGGATTTGCAAAGCCCGAGACAACTCATCTGAATAGTGGGAAGATTGAGAATGTGTCGAGGAAGTTAATGGGCTTTAGTTGCACAGAGTCGTGGAAATATATCGATCCCCTGAAACTAGAACAACCACATCCTATTAGCTGGAGGTATTGTACGCCGACTTATAGTAATAATAGTTTTATCATAAATGTGACTTGTGTAATCCGTAACACATAACGTTCTCCCTGCTTCATTTATCATCGTTAAGTAATTTCTGCGAACGACCGGTGGAACGACTCGAGGTACCACTATCCGTGATGCACTTTTTGCACGGACCCGAGCATTGTTCGTACCCCACCCTAGATCGCGACGTAGGGATAGAGAGAGATGAAAAGACAGAGGTAGATAGAAAGAGAGAGAGAGAGAGAGAGAAAGAAGAGAGGAAAAACGGAGGAAGAACAGGGGTAAAGATATAGGTAAAGGGAAAGGGTAGCGATGCTACGGAGGAGGAAGGGAAGAGGGGAGGGAGAGGAGGGCTGTGTGTGCACGCTGCCGTGCACCAAGAGCAGCCGGAACGCGAGCTAGTGTTAGGAATGTGGTACCACTACTTGTCACAGTCACAAGCGCGCACGCCGCGCAGTACCGTCGGTGCATTATATTATGCGCCTGCCGCGCGCGCCGTTGCATACAGGCGCAAAAGCGAGCGAGTAGCCGGAGTATACACCGCGCGACGTGCCGCGTATTTATTCGTATTACACACGCCGCCTCGGGGTGCGCGCTTCCCCGAGAGAAGCTTGAGATATCGCCGGTCGCCACCGAGGTGGAGACGATGCGCGTCGCGTCGACCCACGTGCTTGAAAACGCTCCGTCCAGAGAGACAGAGAGAAAAGAGACCACGTTGCGATTCCGCAACCTCGCCGGCCCTCCCGGAGCCGGTTCCACGTGGTCGACAAAATCGGTCGCGCGCGAACGCGCATAATAGAGAGCTGTTTCTTTGCATCCGGACGCGAGACCGTTCGCGCGCGAAGATCGCAAAACGGAATCCGGCCCAGCTACTTTCGAATAATAATGCGAATAAAAGCAGGCCCACGCTTCCGTCGCTCGGGGGAGTTGCCTCCTAAGAAGTAGGGGAAGGGCAATTCGACGACGAAGAAAGAGTATGACGGAGAAATTGACCCACTGTCTTCTCTTATCTTCTCTTTTTCTCTCCTTCTCTGCATCCGTCACCATCAACGTTTCCTATTATTTATTCCGCTCTATCATTGGTAACCACTGTTACTGCTGCTGCTGCTGCTGCTGCTGCTGTCGCTGCTGCGCCGTACGAGCAATTTGTATTCCCGAGAACAATGTTTGTAGCCGAGCGTGTGTATCGGCGCGCTCTGCCCGCCCGTTCCCTGCCGCTTCTAGTCACGATTTAGTCAAGGATACACGGAGATCGTTATCGAGGTTACGCTCGTAAAACGATAGTCTCTCTCTGGCGCGCAATGCGGACCTGCGCGCAGGGAAAAGTGTCAGCCGATTTCGCCGCTGATCCCTGAATGTAGATCTCTGGCGTTCCCTTTCGAAACACGGGCCCCTCGACGAGACTCTAACGAGATCCCAAAATGCCAAAACGTCTTAGAGAAATCGATACCACGGTGCAACACTTGGCGCAACGTCAGTTGCCGAAACTAATTGTTTCTCCGGTCTTCTGGAAACGATGACGAGGAATCCCTCCTCCGACATCAGAGATCGTGTAACTTCCAATCGAAAGACTACGGCGATTCACGCGCGATAGAACCGGTATGCCGTGCGAGACGATTTTTCAAAATTAATTGTCAGCGTGTTATCGATCGGTCGTGACACGCGACATCGGGAGAGTAAGTAATTATTGTCGAAACGTCGCGTCGGGGGCAAACACAGACGCACATAGACGAGCACCGATCTTGTCGTTCCGAATGAAGATCGGCTTCTCAGAAGCGATCGCGACGAAGACATCGTCAAAATGTCATTAATCATCTAACGGCTAATTTGATTGTTATTCATTTCGCAGACAGCTTGTGCGACTATGTTAATGTCAAGACATTTAATTAATCCCTGCAAAATATTTACATTACATATCTAACCATCGATGTAAGAGAGCTAATCATCACCTTATGCGCAAACAATGAGATTTATTCAGATTAATTAATTGCTAGAATTTAATCTTTGTGCGGACTCTGTCTCGATGTTAAAACATTAAGACGAGTTTAACCCGTTTGATTGAAATATCGGTCGGAATTCTTTTGGCGAGATCTTCGGGATAGCTTCGACTACAGGGAAGTGCAAGCGCATTGCGTATAGCATTATTAGGATTATCGAGAGTCCGATCATTAATCAGTACATCGAGCTAATTAATAATGTATAATGGCCTGGTCCGGCAGACAGATCCCGCGATCTCACGCTATCGTGTTGGTATTGATATCGGTAGCTGTATTCTCCGAGCAACCTCCTTTTTCGTCTCGTTTTCATCTTCTTACAGGATTAGCGCATTAAGGATTATCGTGATAAGCGGACGTAACAGCGTTTCTGTCGCTTCTCCTTGTCGTAGTGTCACATTTTTGTTCTCATCGGAAACGTTAACCAGACAGCACGCCCATTGAAAAAATGTCTCAAGACTCTCATCTTCTTTAAGATACTTTAAAGACTTTACCAAAAGACGTTTGACACTCGTCTGCAATACTTTTGGGAAAGCTGTCTGAGTTAAATTATTCTACGTAACTTTTAAAGCTGGAAAACGATCAAAAAGATGTAAAGATGTTCTCAGATCTTTCAGAAAAAATTTGAAAATTATTTTTGTAAGAAATTTTATAAGAAATTTTTTTAAGAGAGTTTGCGATATTAATTGATTACAATACACGGCATGGCCAATTTGAATGTAATATTGTCTATAAAAATGTTTAAAATCAGTTAAATCTTAAACAATTACAAAATATATATTATCATTGACACTTGTGTACATAAGTTTCTCGTCCATTAACAATAATTGTATAACATTTAATTATTTTATGATAATCCAGATGCTTATATCTTAATGATAAGAAATGCATATTTATCTCAGGACTTAAAGTCATCGAACGTGTGATTGAGCTTGACCGTCTTTATTGGCCGTCGCGTCGGAGCCGAACGTCGAAGCCGATAATCCAGTTTTCAATTTCGAGAATGACGCATTCTTCAAGTCGTCTTGCTCATTCGCTCGCTCGAAGAAGGCACGAAGATCGTGGGCATAATAAAAATACGATTCTCGTCGAGAGACGGAGAGAAAGAAAAAGATCTCTTTCCCTCTTCTCCATCGCCTCCTCCTCTTTCTCCTCGAGACGTTGAGGCGAGTCGATGTACGCCGTCGGGGTGGCAACGAGGGGGTGAAACAAAACGAACGAGGGAAACGCGAGGTCGAGAGGAGGAAGAAGAGAAAAAAAAATAGAAGAGGAGCGAGGAAGAGAAAGACTGACGACTGTGGATCCGAAGCCGGTGGGAAAGAAAGGGAGGGGCGGGGTGCAAGAGAGTAGCGGCCATGGGAAAAAGAAAGCAAGAGAAGGGAGATAAAATAGGAATAAAGGGACGGGAGAAACGTAGATCGCCGCGAACTTCAGAAATGTCATATCCGTCAGTGTCCGGAGCTCTGCCTTCTGGAGGCAACCGGTTCCAAACGCACGTACCCGGCAGCAGCGGATGATAAAGTATTGTCCGCGCTCGCGCGCGCGAGTCGGCGAGTCCCCGATACGCGCGGGGGCAATTACCGGGAGCCCGTCCTTCGCGGACGACGGGGATATGCGCGCGAGTTAAATAAATTCGCCCAGATTATGGACATAGGCGCGCAACGGCTCCGCTCTCCGCGAGCACCGGATTCGAGATCGACGTCGACGTTACCGCCGGCGAGGTATCGCGGTAGAGAGAGAGAAAGAGAGAGAGAGAGACTCCTGTCCCGCGGACGACGGGGCAGGGACAGGACTTACCGTGGAGAACGAGAATACTTTCAGGGCTCTAATCGCCCAGCAATGCGTGCACGACCGTGCGTGCCGCCTGACCAGTCAGTCGCTCTCGCACGAGGGAACATTCGGACGCATCGTCGTCGAGCGCGGTCGAGCCCAGCGATACTTCGAGATCGTGTGTACCAGGAGAAATAATTCCGTGTCGTAACAAGCGCGATGGATTTTCAACTTGAAAATAAATTCCCAGTCGAGTTAAATGCGTCCCGACTTTATAAGCCGTTAAGCTGCTTAGAAATAGATTAAGTATCGAAATCGGTTCATATTCCGAATGCAGGATGCGAATATATATCGCTTTTGACGATTTCACTCGAGAGAAAGGGAGAGTTCGCGCCCGGCGAAGGCCGTGTTTCTCGTGCACGCAGCCGGCCCCGTCGTGTTCTGTGTTCTCCACCGTCGTCGAATTATTCTCCATTTGCTAATGATCCCCCGGACGGGCAGTCGGAACCCGCTCGTCTGGAAACTCGTCCCGCGTTCTCGTTTAATAACCATTAGCCGCGCGACGTGACGGCCGGTAGGTGCCGGTCGGCGATTTTCGGATTGTCCC